>JANHGB010046669.1:0-38253 GCA_026283785.1 Coracopsis vasa
TCTGGTGTCCTCAACATAAAAAGGACATGGAACTGTTGGAACAAGTCCAGAGGAGGGCCACGAGGATGATCAGGGGGACTGGAGCACCTCCCGTATGAAGAGAGGCTGAGAAAGTTGGGGCTGTTCATCCTGGAGAAGAGAAGGCTGCGTGGGGACCTCATAGCAGCCTTCCAATATCTGAAGGGGGGCTATAGGGATGCTTGGGAGGGACTCTTCATTAGGGACTGTAGGGATAGGACAAGGGGTAATGGGTTCAAACTGAAACAGAGGAAGTTTAGATTGGATATAAGGAGGAAGTTCTTTCTCCTTATCTCCAACATACACAAAACCCCATGTCCTCAGCCGCTTCTCATAGGACATGCCTTCCAGCCCTTTCACTAACTTTTTGCCCTTCTCTGGAGGTGTTCAAGTACCAAAATGATCGTATTTTTATATGTTTTTATCAAATACCAAGTAACCATATATTGATACTGAAGTTATTTAAAACTCTGAAAATTTGGAATTAAGTCAGCAATGCAAATCAGCTCAATCTAAATAGCAGGCTTTAATCCCGTTAAGTAAGTACTTTGTACTTACTTTTGAAACCACAATTCAACTGCATCAGTGAATAACCACTGATGACAACACAAACAACTTTTGTGCAAAACTTAGCTTACATTTCACTGCTACTTGCATTCTGCTACTCAGGAAGATCTAATACTAAGATGTATATGCTTATATAACCTACAGTGTATGCACTCAGGTTCCCCGAGTTCTAGCTATGTGTGGATAGAAATTACTATGTGACACTTAAGGTATGAAGACTCTCTGCTTTAGCCTGAATGAACTGAACACTCAAAAAGAAAAGTACTGCAAGACATCATTTAAAACAAATCTGTTCCCTAAAATGCATGGCTAAAAGCAGACAGGCAGATTAAACTGTGATTATTTAATGCATTAAAAATCAATGGGGTATGTTCATGGGACAGTCTGAGTATGTCTTAGTTTGTGTCCTGAATTCCCAAAAAAACAGAGCTGCATTGATAACAAAACATTTGTACTGCCAGTAATAACTACCTGACTATGATTTACGGTTGTTTTCTGCCTAATAAACAAGCCTTAACACACTCAGTGACCAGACCATTGCAAGTGACATCTTACTATAAGCTGTTTCAAAAGAATATCAATGAACAAAAACCAAAAATCTTTTCAGCTACATACATAGAGGATACATCAGCCTTGTAGACTATTTCACTGATGTAACTAAAAGTAGAGGTAAAAATTTCCCTATGCTTTCTTTATTGCAATGATTTAGGTTTCCCTCTTTTATCCTTTTCCTATATACCTGTGTTATAATAACTCCTCACCCTCCAGAGCAACTGCTCACATCTTTGTACTGGGGCTGGCAACTTGAATCTGTACAGAAAGCACATGAAGAGGGGAGAGAGGTCTGCACATGGTGGAGTAAGAAAATAGGCTCACAGTCAGTACTTTATAGGATTTGTGGTACTACAGATCAAGCTCTAATTTAAGTTTTACTTGCAAAACCCAGATGCTTATCCAAAAGCATTGTTAGAGTGCAAGATTTGCCTGATACAGCAACATGACCATCCAAACTCATGTAGGGGGGTTGGAACTGGGTGACCTTAAGGTCCTTTCCACCCCCCCTGCCATAGGCAGGGATGCTGCTCTGTTCAAGCCGGAGTGGGATCACACCACCCTTTAAACAAGTGATCCTACAAATGGGAAAAAAGGACAAAATATGGAAGCGCTGAGAAAGCTCTCATCATAGCCTTGTAGAGTATGAAAAGAATAAGAGATAAGGAGCCTCTAGCCCACAAAAGATATGTCCGTGATTGATATATGGGATTATACCCCAGGGGCTTGAGAGGAATGTTGCCTTCTCCAGCAGAAGAAACCTGATTCAGAAACAAGCTTTGGGTCCTGAGAAGCTTGTGGTCCTTGTAGGAAACCACATCAATTGACCAGTGATGTCTGTCCATAGACCTGTCAGATAAAAGCATTGCCAGTTGCCTCAGAGCCCACAAAAGAGGAGGAAGGTTGTGTGTGCTAGCAGGCTCCATGCCAGGCTTCAAGCAATAAAAGGAGTTTCTTTAGCCCTTGGAGGGGGAATGTGTATAGAATGTAGCCCTGATGCAGTCCAGGCCTTCTCTATGCTCTTCCAGGAGGAGTCTCAGGACACCTGCAAAGGAAAGTATTCTTGCTGGACTGTAACTCCAAAGCATTCCTCTGGAGACTGGCTAGTGTACTTCAGGCTGACTTTTAACACTGAACCAGTGCCAGAGCACAGATGAATGTGACCAGCAATGATCTGAAGGATGAGGTGAAGGAGAGGCAACAGGTTGGCTGACCTGCCTCTGAACATGAGAAGAGCCAGCTGTAAAGAAGTAAGCACCAGGACAGGATGGCATGAGGGACTGGGAACCATCTTCCTGGGAAGCCATTCACATACCTGATGTTGTGGAAACACCAGCCAGCTCCAAGGAGGCAAACCCCAGAGGGGTCTTTTCTTGCAGCAGCTCTGAATCAACGGTCCCAAAGAGACCCACACAGCTGGATACATTATTCTGTGGATCTGAGCCATGATGTCCTTCAGAATCAAATTACACACTGAGGCCCAAGAATAATGGGAAAAAGCTCTCCCTGACTGTCTGGGTAGCTTTCCACTCCAGCCTGCTGCTGTCTTGTACTGCGGAGCCCCAAACTGGGCACCAGTGCAGTTTCACGAGTCCTGCACGGTGCGTTTGTGAAAACCACCTCCCTGAACCTGCTAACTGCACTCCCAGTAGTGCAACCCAAACCCAACCCAGTAATGTCAGCCTGTCCCTGTTTTCACCTTTGCAGTCCCTTGCTGCTTTGGAGCTCAGTCAGGAGTTCTGTCCGAACCAGAAGCTCTTCCTTTCATACAGATCTGGAAGTGCCAAGACTGGTACAGTGCAGGTGAGAATTAAAGGCCATTTCCATTTACAGAAGAATTATATTCATAGCTAATGCCAATACTGAGTTTTCTGAGGAGTGGCTTGAGTCAGAAAACGCCAGCACCCACCAGAGACAAAGCTGTGTCAGTCTGCATGTGGGTCTTACAGATTCCCATCTCAGCAGTGTGACATCCTGTCTTGACCAAAACTTAGTCATCAGAAGCTCTGCAGAGAGAAGATAAACCAAAAATGCAACAGAACCAGGATGCTGAAGAGGTTAGGTGGTGTTTCATTGCTATGAAGAGCGCAGCAGAAGCTTGACGCCGTTTCAGGAGTCTGGGAAGCGTTTCTTATGGGAATCTGGAAGGTGTGAGAGCAAAAGCACTTCCAGCGTAGAAACAACCCAGTTACAGTGCTCAGGCCAGCAGCGCAGGCAGGCAATCACGTATCACAGCAAGAGACATGCCACCAGAGCACAACTTCGATGGAATATCAAAATCTTCAGCGCAAAGATTCCTAGCAAATACAAAGGAGCAGGGTAACTAATCTCCTATCATAGCAACATCTAAGATTTGAATTAACCTCCCTAGGCCTTAAATTTCATTGCTTCACATGGGGCTTGTGTGTCTCAGGTTAATTGTGTGGACCTCTGGTAATTGGCCCAAATATAGCACAAGGAGATTTTCATGCTAAGCCAACATCAATACTGTGCATCAAAGGCTGCACTGAATTCTCCCCCTTGGTTGCTCAGTCATCTTTGATCTAAAAAATGAAAAGAGTAAGGGATTTTGTTGTTATTTTTATTCCTTCTCCCCCAGCCCAAGATTGAGGTTACTGAAAATACAAACAGAGAAAAGGTGGCAAAACATTAAAAAAAAACAAGTAAAGAGAAGCAGTGATGATGGAGTGAAGTAACCAGAAAGAAATAGTCTTAGAAAAAAGAGTTGCTGATGGGACAAAGACATGCTGTAGACACAGGATATGACAGTGAATGCGGTGGTGAAGAAAAGTCTAGTTGTGATATTATAAATGAGGGAAGGGGATCAGTCCACGACTCCTGTAGGACGTGAGGATCAGGTCATCTTTTATGCAGCCATCTATGTGCCAGCCATTTGACCTCAATGTGGCCTGCTTCAGAAGCCACCAGGAAGCCGCTAGGACCTGTGGCACATATGCAAAAAGGCCTTGTACATTTGAGCCTAGTTGGGAATAATAATTATTAGGGAACAGATATTCCTATGTGACCCTCGTACTGCGCACATAAAAAACAAAGGGAGCTCATGTCACCCCGTGTTGCTAGCTACAGAGGAGGGAAGGAGCTGCTCCATCCATACTGAGTCTGAGGGAGTAAACCAAGCTTCTCATGGGCAAAAGAAGGAAAGCAGAAGAACCACAGAGAGGAACATGTAGAGAGAGATGGGAAGCGGAATGGAGAGGACACTTGGAATTCAGGGAATTTGGGCATTCAAAGTCTTTGTTCTAAGGCTGCACTGGGGACACTATTCTCCCAGCAGTCCTGAGCGCTTCCTCTTGACAGCTCCACAAAACAAACAATTTGCTTTTAGCAACACTGAGACCGAGTTGAGCCCTGGGGTTATGAAAGTTTGGCTCCAGGAAGGGTTGTTCACAAGCTTTCCATTTGGGCTTGAACTTCAGGCCCATTAATTACAGAAGGATGGATCCCCAGTGTGGAAACCTGGATGAACTCACAAAATGCACGAGGACATTCAGACCTTAATCCTCCAGTCTGGCCTCACTCCTAATTTACAGCCCCAGGAAATCTCTTTCCAAGAAAGCGTCTTCTTCCTTATCCTGCGCTGTTACCATCTCTCCTCCCAGCAGTCTTGCATGCACCTCCACGGAGTGCAGTTTTGGGGAATGAAGGACAGCAAAGTGTTTCCGACAGCAACAGAAAAAACAAATCTGGACACAGGGGTTCATAACCTTGCAAAATGAAATGTTTGTGCTCTTTTGATGACAAGCTGGTTTCTTAAAGGGGTAAAAATTAGCTCTCAATGAAATACTGTGTTTTAAATCACCTCCAAATGCATGCAGTTCACTGACCCTTCATTTTCCAGCTTGGCCACTAAAGTGGAAAACTTGCTATTTACACAGCTCTGATTGTGAATCATTTGTGTTCTTGGCTATAAAAATGATTTTTAAAATATGCAAAAAAAAAAAGAACAAAGAGAAATAAAAAATCAGGAACATGCAACAAGCAAAGAACCAAGAAAAGAAAGGAGTTCACTCTTGAGGCTGTTTGAGCTGGTTTGATAAAAATGTCACCAGACATTTTTGCTGTATGCAAATAAAACCTCACCAAAAATTATTCCTATTCTGTAACAAATCAAATACTGATCAGAAATACATTTCAAAAGGCTGCCGATGTGAATCCCAAGGAAAAGAGACTCCATGTTTTCTGTCAAAAATGAAAGCTATAAAGCAAAAAGACAAAATTTTGTCAGGAGTGAAAATGTGTTTGTTCGAGCATCTATGTGAGAGAGCATCAGGCAGCACCACCAAGGTAAACAGATGAAATATGGAGCCCCCTTCTGCATCCCTGCCAGAAAAACAGTGGGTATGTTTGACATGCTAAAAACGTGCCTACTGTTATGCTGGCTTTAAATTGGAATCATTAGAAAAAAGGACCTGAGCAAACACAGCTTTACCTCCCCACCTTTCGCTGCTGTATTTTTTCCAGTCTCATCAGTGTGCTTCTGCATTGCAGGCTGATACCTGAGCCCTGCCTTTGTTGCGTGTTAGGGCTTTCATTAGCGTGCCATCTGGAGCAGCACGCTCATATGGAAACCACTATCAATTCACTTGCAAAGCCAGATAATGGGATTCACTCTCCCTTCTTCCTGTTACAGTCTTCTAAGGGCCAAATCTTCCCTCCACTTACAGTCCAGATAGTCCCATCCACCCAGTGATGCTCTCCTGCATTTACACTAATGCAACTGAAGGCTAATTTTGGCCCTAAGTTATTTGTATACTCAGATATTAACTTAATGTAGGCCATTTTCTGAGCTTGGTTCCTCTCTGTAACGTGTATCAATTTACTGAAAGCAAGAGCATCCTTCTTAGCTTCCCGTATCACAGGTACACATTCAGGGCATGGGCAGGGAGAGAGTTTTCATTTTGCCAATTATGGCTGTGGTGGCAATAGGATGAGATTGACTTGCATTTACATCCATTACTGTATTGCAAGCTTTGTTCAGTGGAGAATATTTTATATGATGGGTTCCTCCTGTATCATTTGGCAACCGATCCTTCATAATCTGAAGTTCCCTTTACTTGCTGAACTGCTCTCCTCCCAGTGGAGCTGGTTTGCATGTTGATTTGGAATAGAATGAAAACTCAGTGAACTACAAAAGCCTGTTGCAGAGATTTTTGGCGATGTATGACCAACATCCTCTTTTATTCTCAGCCCATTATTTCCTTCAGCATCTGCTCAGCTGATTAGTTTTAATGAGCAGTAACTCCACTGGTGCATAAGGGAATTCACAGCTCAGTAGGTAGGGGAAAGGAAAATGAGCAGGAGCAGTAGAAAATGGCTGCATGCAGGTGGCTGTCTCCAGAGCAGGCACCTTCATATGCACGTTAGACGTGCAATATGAGGAAACATTCTGCTTGTACACTGCAGCCGCTGTGGAACTCTCCTGTACTGAGTAGTGGTTCCCATTGGAAGAAGCTCTTTGAAATACAAAACCACAGGTAGCTACTACAGATAAACAGTGAAAAGTGAAGTTACATCTTGGAACTGTTGCATCTCCAGATACACATAAGCCATTGTGCGTTATTTCCCTAAAAAACCCCATGACGTGCTGCGCATGATCAGAGGAGGAAGCCTCTGTGCTTGGATTCTGAATTTTGCGATTTCCCTCTTCCTTGCACGTTTGTCCTGTGTTTTTCCTTGGGAGCAGGTTTCCCCCTCCTACCCTGCACCTGCACATGCAGAAGAGCTGCTTGGTGCTGAGCAGGCAGTGCAATGAAAGGAAACCAAACAGCAGTGGTGCCAGAATGAGGCCCACACATGCTGTCTGCAGGCAAAGCTGCCTGCTTCGGCCCCAGTGTTTGCTCCGATTTCCATGCCTGGAATATGCAAAACCTTCAGGGCATTTGGTCCCTTGTGGTTAATGAGAGTCCTGTCCTACATCTCTTTGTTTATGTTCACATATTCCTGGCATCTTCAAACATTATCATTCAGGTACAACACACACCTCTTCATTGATACTGTCTTTCTGTTCATCTCCCCTGGGCCAGGAGAAGGAGCTGGACATTGCAGTGGCTCCTGAGGGACAGCAGCATGGGCCCTTGCAGTCCGGGAACTATGCACTATGCCATATGCCAGGTTGGATGGGGCTTTGAGAAACCTGGTCTAGCAGAAGGTGTCACTGGTCATGGCAGGGGGGGACGAAAGTGGATGAGCTTTAATGTCCCTTCCAACCCAAACCTTTCCGTGATTCTGTGATTAGACCATGCACAAAAGTGAGCTGCAAAATTAGCTTCAGGACACGAGTATCAGCACACTGACACTGCAAGATAATTCAGGAAAAGACCACTGTATTGGTGGGTCTGGACAGAGCTTTGGCATAGCCTGGACCTAGAACATCACTCTCGCAGGTACTGCTACAGTGCATGGAGAGACAAGGGAGTGCTGGATTTGGTCCCAGCTTCCCTCAGCATTCAGTGCTCCTGTGGTAGGATGTGGTCAGAAGTTTCGACAGTCATTTTATCCGTTCAGGAAATGCTGAGCAGTTGGAACCAAAATTTTGCTTGAAAAAAATAGTGCTTTTTGTGAAAAACTGTGCATTAGAGGTCAAAATGAGTAGACAATAAATCCAACATCAGCTTTTCCACAAATTAAGTGTTCTGACCAGTGGACTATTTACTAGCTTTTTTAGTGTCATTTTTACTGTCAGCATATGAAAGATTCCTGTTCCTCTGTGGAAAAGAGAATAAAATTCATAATCTCAAAAAGGGCACCAGACTGTGAAAACCCTTTTCAGTGCAGTTTCATTTGAGTTTAAGAAATTCAGTTTCTCTCCAGTACCCACAACTGTCAGATCATTTCATCCTAGTCAGTGGTACACTGAAGAGACAAACTGAATGAAAAATGAAAAGGAAGACTATTTTCTGTCTTATTTGTTGAGTAAATAACCACTTATATCGTGTGTGCTAAGTACAGATGTTGCAAAATCAGAAGTAAAATAGAATGAATTCAACAGGGGCATAAAACCAGTGAGTTGCTATCCGCTGCCATCTGCCCCTTGTGCTTCAGCCATCACATAGAGGCAGTTGGGCATGCAAAAGGAGCTGGTCTGGTTGATTTCTGCTTCTCCTCATCCTGGAGCAGAACCTGCTGTGGCTTTCCCACAGTGACCCCTCCATATCTACATGCCAGCAGTCATCCCTCCTGACCAGGGCACGTGGTGCTCAGCTTCCCTTGCTCACGTGCTCTTTTCTCCTCCTGACAAAGGCGGTCAGGGGCATCACAGTGGGTTTTAATCCTCCGTGCCACAGCCGTGGTGGCTTCCAGGCTGCGTTTCTCTGGCAGAGAGAAGAAACATGTGATGGGGCATCCAGCTGTGTGCACCATGAAAATGCCCTACCTCCATTGATTTTAATGAGGAATTCCTCCTGCCTGTGAAGAACTGGTATTTCCTGGCTCATAATGTGGCTCCAGCGCCTCCATCCTTGGCATATTGCACCCTGCACATCCCGCTTACCTTCCCCCTGCCTGCTGTGGAACTGTGAAACACCCTCTCACAGGCACTGGGCTGGGGGGACAAGGCTTTCAAAGTAAAGGGATGGTAAGGGCAGGCAGGCAGCTTTGCTGCAAGGAAGAAAGCAAGTTCTCCATCACACAAAGTCGTTTCCCAAAAGGCACAAACCACAAATGCCTACTTTACATCCACAGCAAACAGGGCTGCTGCTTCAGCATGGTGCCTGCTGAGGAGGGAGCACGTAGGGTTACTTTGCATTGTGTTACCTCTGAAATGCAACATTGAACTATTAAACTTTAATAGCACTAAAGAGGCTGGGGCACGAAACCCTTGATGCGCATTCGTAATGGGCAAAGGAGGAAACCTTTCAAGCCAGATTTATTTCTGTGCTCTTGGATAGCTGCTGAGGAGAGACAGGTCTGGGTTGCAAAGGCTCCACCGCCCTTCCTTCTGCCCTCTAGTGCCAGATAGGAAAACTAAATGTAAAGCATGAAGAACGCAATTTCCTTCTCTCAGTGCACTAGATAAGTAGAAGAGGAGGAAGAAAGCACTATTTGTAGCTGCATGCCTTGATACTGGTTAAGGTAAAACACGCCAGAAACAGTAAAGTCACAGGGCCACTATCAGACAGGGCTTATGGTGCTGCCTGGGAGCCAGCCGCACCACTGCACAGGTGCTGGGGACAGGACACGATGGGATTGCTCCCGCCTTTGAGCTGGACCGAAGCCTGCCAAAAGCGAGGAAGACTCCAAACAAGGCAGGCGCTCACTGCTTTGTGCCACAGGCTGGGACAAGTGCATCTATCTCCATAATTGCTCAAGGATGGGTCTGTTCCAGTCCCGCTGCTTCCTTTAGATTAAAACCTTCACAAAGCTTGGTGCCAAAATATTTACAGTAGGGAAGTGCCTGCTGTTTAACACTTTGAACCTCATTTAATTCACGCTTGTTCTTAATCTCTGCTTCCGAACACCACCTCATCAGGCTGAGTCAGACCTGTTACCCTGACTGCTCTCTTCCGAAAACGTGGTGGGAAAGGCAGCTGAGCTGAGGGAGCACTCCCAGTGCTGGCATTTGCTTCTGCGTGCTTCCGTACTTGACATCTTGCTCACCAAAGGTGTAAGGGAAAAGCCACACTGCTATAATTCCAGCAGCTTCTACAAAACTGGAAAGCTGCCACCTGCATATGCAGCTGCCAAAAGTAGATGAAAGCTCCAGGACGTCCCAGGTACAAGCATCAACAGGAAAAGATGCAAAGGGCACAGGAAGGACTGGCTCAGTTTGAGCAACAGGGCTGATTGATACAGCCCAAGGATGATGCTGAGGCCTGGTAAGCCAGTGCATAGGGCTCAAATCAGTTGCCCCAAGGTGACTAATGCCAAGCAAGCCTAATGAGGACAGGCAGCACTCCCTGATCCACAGAGCAGTGTCATCTTGGCCTCAACTCCCATCAGGCTGCAGTTTTGAAGCTCTAATGTCCTTCTGATGCTTGAGGCAACACACCAGTTGGGGGTTCCTGACCAACTGCTCACTCATCCCTCCAAAAGGGCACTGCCTTGGGATGTGTGAACTGTTCCTCCTTGCTTCTCTTCCATACCCAAATAGTTTTCTCCTGCCTTTCCCTCCTACTGCTTTGCCTTTCACCTGGATCAGCAAGATGAGACCTTGACTCATGACATGCAGCCCAGGGGCCTGGGTGCCACTGATGGCTCCCTTAGAATTGTCATGGGCACAAACAGCATCCCAAAAGTGCTGTGTTCTCCCAGTCTTTTCCCATCCTCTCCCTTTTCCTCCTCTGTGCACATCTTGCAGTCACAGAGGAAGCAATTAGGAGTGACCAGAACCAAGTCTTCCCTCTTGTCTTTGTCACTTGACAAAACAAGAGCTTTAAGCCACATCCTGCCTTTGAAAAACCAAGTTGTGATTATGTTCGCTTTGCTTAATTACTCAATTTCAATTTCAAAATGCTTATTCTTGGTTTTGATCTATTTCTCCTGTGTATCCTAATCAGGAGGTTTTGAAACCTTGGCATGAATTTTTCAGTGCGTTACCCTCTCGACTCCAAGCCCTGCAAGGTGACAAGCTGTTCAGTGTCACACAGCGAGAAGCTCAGGTTTAATTCTCCTTCTTTTGGCCTATTCATTTGTTCAGTTAGTTCCTCACATCCTCCTACAAACAGGAACTCCTGCCCTGCATAGGGCACAGGCAGTGCAAGGTGGCAGAGGAGCTCTTCAGGGAAGCCACTACCACTTAGGGGTGCCCATGGCCGCACTAAAACCATGTTCCACAGGGGTCTGCAGGAGATGACATGGCAGTGCAGCTTCAGCTACAATGCAAGGACTTGGGTATGATGCTGCCAGCAGAGAAAAGATTCCAGGACAAACTTCCAGTTTAGTCAAGGGTCTGCTGGGATCTTTCCTCTGACATCAATAGGGGTTTCAGGAGAACACTCATTTTGTGTCCCTATTTCTGCTCCCTGCTGTTCTCCAGGATTTACAATCTGACATACATTCTGTGGGAAGAAACTATGAAATATGGGGACTTCCTGTGGCAACTGCTTCTGTAGGCTGGTACATTTCAGGGAAGTTAGTGATGCCTTTGAATACTGGCCCCCACAAGCTGTGCTGTAAGCACAGTATATGCTCATTGTACCTTTTTTCCAGGTACCTGGGAAGCCCCAGCCTTCTGTTACAATAACAGGTTGTAGAAATAGTCACAGCAGAATGCCAAGACCTGAACTCACACAAAAGCATGGCACAGGCAAGGTATAGGTGCTGGTTCTCTGAACGCCATAAAACATGGGGAAAAAATGGAATAAGCATAGAGAAGGCTTCTTGTACAAGCAAGCTTGGGTGGAAAAGCTGAGGAAAAGCATTTCTGAGGTTCATCTTTGCTTGTCAAAAGAGGTGTCTGAGGTCAAATCTTACCTTCACTTCAGTTACTCCTGAATGTAGGAAAGCGTTACCTGCCTTTTGTGAATAGACAGAGTAGCATCATAGTAAATGAGCTTTCTGAATGCAATTTTATCTTCTTTACGGAATTAGTTCTCAGGACGGTGGGACAACTCAGATCACATAAGGAGTAACACACGTAGCCACACGCGTGTGCTCCTTACACTTGCATCCACCCAAGAACACTTGAGATGTGGTTTGGGCAATGTGCGCTCCCTTTGCCAGGAATGGCCATGGGCACAAGAGCACACTGGACGATGCTGAGGGTTAAGTCACCATCCTGTTCCCTGCCCCATGAGATAAGCTCCCAACTCTACCAGTGTTGTGCCAGATCCATATGCAAGACAGCCTACCCACACTCACCCTAGCTCAGCGCTGCCTGTTCCCATCCATCATTAATCTGCTCGGCCAAACAAGTGCCGCAGCAGCCAGAAGTAGATTTCTACCTGAGGCTGACATCATTTTCTTCAGCAAGTTGGTATTTCTAATGCTATCTTAGCCTGAAAAAGTGTTAAAGTCTCTGACCTGCTACCTGTTAAACCCTCAAGCCTGTAGAAAAGATGCAGGAGGAAACATATAGGTATAGATCAAGAGCTAGCAACAACTCTATAGGCAGGGTGATGAGCATCTCAGCAGCAGGTCCCACTGAACAGCTGATCATCTCACTGATAGCCACAAATACCTCAGCACAAAAGCAGCCTCTTCCCAGCCCAGCCTGCCCTAGTCAACACCCACAGCCACTCTGGCTGATGCACTGGACCTATCATTGAAGTGCAAAGGGAGACAATGGTGCACATGCTTTTCTTACAGCGATAGCAGGTATGTTTTTCTTACAGCAACATTGTGCTCCTGGGTTTTATTTTCTGTTTTGTTCTCTTTTGTGTTTCATGTTTGTGTTTGCAGGAACCACCTTACAGTTGCTATGTGTCAATTAACCACCTATCCAAGTGTTGCTTCCTGCCAGATGCCTCCAAGCCCCGTGGTCATGCCCTTCACTGCTGCACCCCATGGTGGGGTGCTTCAGTGTGCCGCCAGTTAGAGATACACAGCAGGGACTGGACTGCCAGAGCCCATGTGAGCACATGCTGAAAGCATCGAGTAGCAAGTACAGCAGGAACCCAGCATGGAGGTAGCCACCTTCCACTGATACTATCCTTGGTCAGGCCGTGCCTGAGGCCCCCTCCTGCCTGAGCTAGCCTGCAGGCTAGAGCTGGGGCAGGCACACAGCTAAGACGTTCCCCTCGTCCAGCACAGTTCTGTGACCTGTGCCAGATGTGTTGAATTAAACCCACTCTACAGTTCACGGTGCAGATCTGGGATGAGGCCAAATCTCTGCTTCTCATCTTAGCACCCAGAGGAGCTGCTTGCCAGGGGTGCCCTAGCCCCTGAAATTGCAGCAGCAGGTGACAGCTCCATGGTTCCTCAGATGCTTCCGAGGCAGCAGAGTGCATCAGCTGCGCAGCGCAGCACTGACAGACATGCCAGGGAGAGGAACAGCCGGGGAGAGCCGAGGCACAGCCAGAGGCTCCTGACGTGAGACAGTTTATTTTTAGAGTGCTGGAGCAGTGAGGATATGGCAGGAGCCGCTTCCCTCCCGTCACTCTGACGCCATCACCCACCACCCACATGCCCACTAAGTGGGTTATCAGAACCCATCAGGCTGCCAGGGAGAGGGGAAGAAGACATAAAGGTCACTTCTCTCCCCGTGCCAATAGACAGCAGCATGCATTCACTGCTGTGGTATCTGTTAATGGACTTTGGTTTAAAGTGCTGAAGGTGGCTTGTGCAAAACATCCTCTTCCTGCCCCTCAGAGCTCCAGAACCAGCTGTAAGTCACTGTCCTCCCAAATCCATGACATATCCCACAGCTACAGCACTTAAGGAGGGCTTTCCTCTGTCTCAGCTAATAAACCATTTTCTGTATCCCTGATCTTCCCCTGACCTGTCATTATCCTTTCCTCTCTGCTAGACATTGCTAAAATGACTGTGATCCCAGCTACCATCCCTCTTCTCAGATGCCTTCTGTCAGTCTAATTTTCCCACCCGACATAAAATTCACACTTGCCTGAGATGTTTATGTGTCCTTTGTTCAACAGTATTAAAGGGGACTCAAGCAATGTTGTTATCCTCATCTAACACAGGGAAGCAGTGCAAACTCCCCAACCCCATGGCCGTGAGAGACAAGCAACACACTTAACACAGCAGAGACCATCCCAGTCCTTTACATGTCAGGGTCACACTTTTCCCTCCTTTCCTACTTTCCCTTCAGTTCGTGTCCAGTCACTGATCCACAGACCTCGCTCCTCCCAGTCCCCATCCTGCATGTCCTTCCAGCAGAGAGTTCCAGCCCATTCTGTTACACTTTTCTCACACATTTTCCTTCCTCCAACTTGCCTTTCAAATTCTCTGGCAGCAGCCAGGCTCCTGGTGAAGCAGCGCATCTCTGCTCTTCATCTGCCTGACCATCTGCTTGAGACAGCACGGGGCAAGGCGCGTTTCTGCAGAGATTTGTAGACTGAAGGCCAGAATGAACCAGCATGGTCTAGGTCAGCTGCATAATAGATACCATAGACAACCAGGCAGCAGTTCCCACAGCAAGTCCATCATCTTTGTACTATCAAAATGTATAACTTTACAGGGAGAGGACAGCTAAGGTTTGCAAATCTTAATGGCCAGATATGTGAAGACTGTGAAATCTTGGGAGAGCAGCAGTTACTCAGTACATGTGCACAGACAGCTAGCATTTTAAGCTATATAGATCATGTATATAATCCCATAAAACATATTGAAATTCCTAAATGTCTCATTCCAGAAAATAACAACACCCATCTCCTCAGGGAGAGTTACAACATCCAGGAGCTGGTGCTGTGCATAAACCCAAAGCAGTGTAACAGAAACCACCTATTCAAGCCAGCCCAAACACTGCTGGGAGAAGCTCTAGCACCGCTTGTGACAGCAAGAGCAAATGCCACCTTGCCCTGCAGCCCATGGCTCACAAGCCCTTCAAGCCCCATTATTCAGGTTACCCCACAGAGTACTCTGCAATACTCTGATCCTGAGCAGCTGTACACCCACAAGCACAGATCCAGCTTTGCTCCAAAAAGCCACCAAAAAGCTGCCATTTCAGCTCACCTAACCTGGAAACATATCACCATTCCTTAGCCTTAGGTGACTGAAGAACCTGAAAAACCTTACGCTAGATGGAAGTCTGCTATATGCTCTGTTCCCAGCCAAGGAGTACAGGACAACACAGGGGTATTTGCCCAGCCCTAGCTCTACTTAGGTGTTCTGCATATCTTCATTTTAATCTTGCTTTCCAGTAACACTGCCAGATGGATGCAGGAAAGACTAAAGCCTCTGCATCCCACAGCCGTAACCAGTAGACTCGTATTTGGCCCCAGCAATAAGCTAGCTCTTATCAGCTCAAGTCAGATCTCCCTGCAAGTCTTCTTGAAAGCCCAATTATAGCTCAAATCGCTAAAAGTAACATTAGCCTGGAAAGGTCTGGAACTTCCCTCCTCAGCCTCAGAAACACCTAAACTGAAGCCAGAAGCACAGGCTTAACCTCTCTACTCCAGAGCCTGAGGTGGGGTTGGAGGGGGTGATTTAAGGAGCCAGTTGTCTCCCTAAATAAAGGGCAAGAAAAACTAATAGACGCAAACTCATTTTAAAAGTGCATGAAAGTATTAATTATCCTTGCAGTTGTAAATACAGCCTTTTAGTCAAAGAATCAGTGCTTTCTTTTTAAAATATCACTAATGCTTCCTCAGCACAAGCTGAGCCTCTTTAACAAACACAGTGTGATAAATGGTGTTTGGTTGGATATCTACACACGAGAACATACTGCAGGCATCTCTGTGAAGCGCTTTTTGTATCACTGAAGGCAAATGGCTTCAGCATCTCTCCGGGTAGAATCTGACATCTTGCAGATAGTTCACTTGGGCCTCCCACAGAGAAGAACATTGAGAAGCAACACGTAGAGCTCTCCACTGCAAGCTGGCAGGAGAAGGCTAGTGTGCCAGGCTGCTATGCAATTTATGTCCAAGAATGTTCGTGTAATTAGACAACCTCTTAAATACTGTGGACTATATAAAAGGATCCTACAAATCTTTGTCTGCAGGTTTCTTGCTTAGTAAAAAGACACATTGCCCATGGTCAAAGAGAGTTGACTTTGATAATTTAGTATTTAATACCATATTTTAGTAATTTTAAGAATCAATATACTCTAAAGAGCATGGCAATTTACTAGCTCTGGCAAGTTCCTTTCTTTAGGGATGAACATAAGTAAAGTAGGGATTGATTGTTGACTTAATTGATTTAGCAACACTGATGGGTATTTCTCTTGAAAGACACTCTTAAAGCATACTGCTTTCCCTCCGTGTACGTCTGGGCTTAGACTCCCAGTTACCACAGGGAACAGACAATGTGCTGTAACTGACCCCGTGCATGCTCTGTCTCTATCAAACATGAGCTATTCGAGTTAGCTCAGCCCTCTTTCCTACAGTCCTAGACCACTGTTGAGAGCAAGAAACAGCAGATGCATCCAGATTATCTCCTTTGAATAGAGCAGCTGAGCCACATCCAAGTGACTAAGTTCAGATAAATTGAGTCATCAGATGCCCACTTAAAACAAATCAGTTTAGAATGGCTGTGCTGCATTTGTCAGTGGTTTAATGCACTAGAAGTGTATTTAGAAGACAGGGCTGATTTCCTAGTCCTTGAAGAACAACACTGAGAAAGCAACTGCTCCATCTAGTAAAGTATTCTCAGATGCAGCCAGAAAGGCATTCAGAGCATCAGTTTACTACGACATGTCTTTGGCTAAGAGTCACTCTTAAGGTTAAAGAGATATGGTCTTCAGTTTTTATAACACATACAGCTGGAATAAGTGCCAAAACACTGAAGACATCATAAATCACTTTGTACAAGTTCTCCTCTTCTCCTCTTTGACCAGATTAAATAGCAGCTGAAATGCAAACCAGCACTACTGCTGCATTATTTTATATAGACCGGAATTTTAAACTCCAACAGGGAATGATCTTCAATGTCAGCAAAGCATCTCACTTGAGCCAGCTCTGCCATTTACACCAATGGCAGGGATGGGGTGGTGGTGCAGCAGGTCAGCATCACCAGCCAGTCTGTGCAACCTCCTTCCATCACTGGCCATGGAAACCCTCCTCGCAGCAAGAGGAGCAGAAGCTTTAATCTTCAAGACTAATTATTTTTCAGCTTTCCCCTGTCTATCCTTTCCTGTCCCCCTGCTCACACCTGGCTCAGGCTCCTTTCCTGTGTCCCAAAGGAGCAGGGGGAAGAGTCCTGGTGGCTGGCTGATGGGGGCTTAGAAAGGAGGCTGGGAGCAGGATAAAACAGGACAAGACTGGACTAGACTGCTTGGGAAGATAGTTTCCACTGTAGAAACACAATAAATGTACCAAATAATCTGTCTGCCACGGAGAGAACAAAAGCAAGGCAATAGCAATTTCCTGAGGGCCCTTCTACACTTTTTTCCTCTATTACACTGAGGCAGCAATCCATACTTCCAAAAATTTAGTGTCTTATAATAGCAGACACAGGCTACAAGAAAAAACCCAAACAAGTACTCTTCAACTCCAAGAGGTGGTGATTGGGGTTAGAAGCAGCCACTGTGACTCACTTCAGACTTCGTCAAGTGCTACATAACCTCTTAAAAGAAGCGGACTCCAGAAATTTTCCAAGTCTCCAGTTATGCAAAGACAAAAGACAGCTAGAATTATTCTCCCTGGTGTGGAAAAGTGCTGGAAGGCTGACTGCAGCTGAAGGACTGGGTCCAGTTTTAGGCCTCTGATAAAAGAAAAGCGCTAGCAAACCGGCAGCAGCTCAGAGGAGATCCCAAAGGTGGCTGGGGCTGGAGCACTCACCCTGGGCAGATGAGCTGAGGGAGCTGGGCTTGGTCAGCCTGGAGATAGCATGGCTTTGGGGAAACTTACCTGCAGCCCCCATACCTATGGGAAGCAACCAAGGAAACAGAACTGGACTCTGTACAGCAGGGCAGAGGGAGGATGAGAGTGAACAGGCAGAAGGGTTCAAGGAAAAATTCCTTCCCTATAAGGACAGTCAAACATCGGAGCAGATTGCCCAGAGAGGTTGTTTCCAGCCTTGGAGGTTTTCAAGACCCAGCTGGTCCTCCTTTGAGAAAGGTGGATCAAAGGCCTCATGGGATCCCTTCAGACCAGAAGTTTTTACCAAATCTGCATCTACAAAAAGATTTAACAGCAAATCCAAAACCATGGTATGATTGCAGCCACTTCCAAAGAAAGGCACAGAAAGTGTGCTTTTACATTAATCAAGAACTGTATCACCTGTCCATTTTCATGTATGAAATTGAGTTCACAGATCAGGACATCCAGCTATAGATATCTACCCAAGGTGTGTATATGCACGTCCTCATATTTCAGTGGAGCTGAAGAGCTACCCAAGCTGATCAAGATGCAGGGCCAGAATTCAGCCGATCAAGATGCAGATGAACAGCTCTCCAGGCTCCATTGCCTATTGATCCCGTCTCCACAGACTAAGCAGACAATCCAATTTATGTACATCTGCAAGCTGAGTCCCAGCCACTCCCTTGTAGTTTGTAACTTAATTTCTGTGTATTATATACACATTCAGTGTTCTTTTATGCCATATTAGCAAACAACAGCTTCCATTCAACTGCTTACAAGGCAATTCTAGTGTCATTTCCCTGGGAGTTTTTATCACACTGAGTTCAGTCTGACTTGGCAGCTGTGGATAAGGGATGGGATGACAGTGTAATGAGTAGAGGTGACAAAACTTTTTATACATCTCAGTGGAGAGGCGTCTTGCACTCATGGTACTCATGTCTCCATAGAGCTTGAGAAGCCCCTATAGCCCCCTGGCTAAGCCTGCCATTCTCTTCCTGGTGCAAAGCACATTGTTTCCCCTGCACTCTGCTAGGTTTCTGCTTACTAGACAGTACCTTTTATTTACTTTTAAGCCACCAGTTCTTACAGAACCTGAATCAAGCCAGAGAACATCTGGATGGGCCTGGAAATGCTGCCAAACACCTGGAGGTGCTTGTGGAGCACACAATGAGTGCTGCTGAATCACCAAGATTGCCCAAAGCCTGAGGGCCCACAGACAAACATTCCCTGACCCAGGACATGCTCGGAGAACCTGGAAGGCACAGGGAGATCCCCAACTGCATGCAAGCATCACATTGCACTAGCAAGACTCTATGCCTGCTTTTTTCAACAGTGACAGTGGCAGGTCCCGTGTGCTGCCATAAACCACTAGAATCTTGAGTCAGTCCTCAGCCTTCCCTATCCAGGGCATTGCTTTGTGTCACCTTTGTTCCTAGAGGAGCGAAGGTGGCAAATGTAGTAAAATGGCCAACAGTCAGAATTTGGACTAGCTACTGAAGTAACTCACCTTCCATTTCGACCTGCAAGTGGCACAGCTACATGGAACTTGAGGAAATATTGTTGGAAAGTGTTAACATTTTCTGTAGAAATTTAAGGTTTTGTTCAAATTCGGTCATTCAATTTAGACGTGCTTTGAAGGTATGTTCTTTGCAAGATTTCACCATTGTACACTTGTTGATGGCTTTGCAACACACAGAGCTTAGGTCTTCATGGGAACAGCTAATTCAAACAAAAAACCCAAATCCCTTGAGAAAATCTCTCCCAGCTAATTGGTCACTTCAGTGTCTACCGCCTGAATCAACAGGCTTCTCCAGTGCTTACTTGCCATAGCTTTAAGGCAGGCATCTTACACCCCAGTACCACCACCAGTCACACTAGAGAAGATGGAGCTAGCATTTGCCAGTATGTAGGAAGGACACAGATTCCAGCAAACACAGAAATGAAGAAGCCGATATCAAAACCCATAAAGCCAAGCAACAGCTGTACCTATCCAAGGAGCACACTATTTTGAATTTATTGTACATAGTTTGTGAACCTAGAGCCTAAGAACCAACACATATCAAGATAACCTTCCGAGTACCAAGACTGCTTCACCAAATGGGACAAAAAAACCCCCCCAAACCTCAGAAAACTGAAATGTTTCAAAATGCTGAGCCTGTTATATTTCTGAAACTAAGCATAATTCTTAGGAGCAGGGATCAACAGCTGCCATCTTCCACAAGTGACGCAGCTCTCAAGAATGAAAGCACTGATTCACTAGAAAGGAGAACATACCAGGTGAGGGGAAATGAAACCCAATCTTATCCACTTATTTCTAAAGGGAAACAAGACAGAAATCACACTCCTTGCAGAGGAGTAAGAGACTCTGTAGGCAAGGCTAGCCACAGACACCGCAAGGCCTATTTAATTGCCCACCTCCAAACCTCTGCTCCCACCACACAGCACATCCTGCCATCCAGCTGCACCATGCAGGGCTGGCTGGTGGGAGCCCTAGCCACTGCAGCACACTGAGCTGCTTTGCTGTACATCCTAAGCTCAAGCTTAAGATGAAATCAAAGACAAAAAAGCAATAGCAATGAATGTTTCTCATATGCGCTACAGCCTATGAACTGTAGCTTCTGGAGAACACTCACAGCCTTGGAAATGAGACTGCTGGAGAGGCCATACCTGCTGAACCTCGCTAAGTCACTCTGTGCCTGAGCTGACATCTCAAGCTGCATGCACAGCATACATACAGCTTCGGACCCAGTTTCGGAAGACATCAGACACATTTCATTAGGTATCAGTAATTCCACCCATGTAGATTTCATATATCTGCCCAGCCTTGGTATGTTTTACAACTCTAAATTCATCCACTTATCCCTCCTTCCTCAGAGCACCCTTAGTTATGGTAGATTTACTACTCTTGCAGACACCATCTGCCTACAGTAAATGGGATGTAAAGCTATCAGACTGCAGGATGCTTTACATACCATATGTGCGTAACACAAGCACACAGAGCAATTTGCTCTTCAAACTGTAGGAGAGATTAGGGGGTGATTTGATCTTAGACTCCGTTCCCCCAGCACATAAATGTTTTGCCCTCCATTTTGCAAAACAGTGAACTGCTCCCAAACCATTTGTGACAAGACATGCACAGACTTCTAATAATCGATCACCATACGTCAAAGATTCAGCACATTTATAGCTCGCACATAAGAATACTCAAGAAGAATAAAGCAAAACCCAGACCCTTTCTCCTCCCTTCTCCCCATTGTGAAAATAAGGCTTGAAAATGACCAGGTGCGATGAGCTGAGCCACATTCACCTGAGCAAGCAAAGCTACATTTAAGACAGGTTTTTTTACCTTCCATTTGTCATAAGCTAGCTGTACAAATACCCAGTGAGCTTCAGCCCAAGACATTACCACACCAGTCTCCCTAGGGCACCGACTGCGCATTCACGTCCCTTCTGCCATCTTGCTGATGGTGCAGCAGCTCTGACCTATGCCAGTGGGGGCCTGACGGTGACAGAGCTGACTTGAGGGACATGGCACAGCTCAGGCCAGGCTCTTCACAGCACTTCTGTGCTTACTCAGCCCAACAGCTCTGTAACAGTATTCCATGTGCCACCTCAACAGAAGCAAACGTCTACTTGATCAACTTCAGTTGAACACTGAACTATATGAAAGATGGATATCCAAGCTGAGAGTGGATGCAACTGAGCTACTGTAACTGGATGGCGCCACGGTGCTCTACTGCTACACAGCTTATCCTCTCAAAAGCAGAGATGAAGGGGGCAATGTTACTCACGCCTATAAACCAGCAACATTTGAAATTCAATCACTTCCCTGACTTTAGTGTTTGCACTCATAAAAGCCTGGTCATGAAAATCAACACGTTTGAATTTCCAGAGGTTTGCGAAATAAAAGCATATTAGAAAACTTAAAACTGTGTAAAATCTTTTTCTAAAGAAGCTTCAAGATCAAAAAGCAGTGAGTCACAGTTTCTGTGACAATAAGTAATCTCTGGATACTCAATTGCATGTAACCTGACCAGAAGCTTACAAAAGAAGAAACCTGAAGAATAATACTGCAATACTTCCCAAGATGGTTATAAAGACCAGTAATTGTTAGTACTTTGTGCTTGCATCCATGGTTAAACTTGGTCAGCTGCAGCTGAATGAGAAACAAACCTAAAAAAGGAAAAACGTTTTAAAGTATTTCCACAATAAATCTTTTACTTAGAGGGAGGATATCCCAGAAGCTCTTCTTTCCTAGAGGCATAACCAGGATAATCTCCAAAACCAGCCAAAGCCAAAAATAATCCCAGGACATCTCTGGATTCAAGAGCCATGCAACCAAAGCACTAACCCAAATGTTAAAATCCACATTTAAAGCCAAGCCAACACCCTCTCTAATAATTTGAGGAATACACTAATGAAGATTATAACCTCTAGTAAACAATGCACGACACCAGCGTTTTAAGAAAGTTAACCATAGTTACCTATAAGATAGATATTGCTGCCTTTGGAGTTACAGTACAGGTGTTCTTGTTGCTGCTACATAGCCTTAAGTGATAGTTAAAACAGCTGTGCTGAACAGTGAAGTAAGCAAAGATTTTTGTTTTCCCAAAATCAGAAATATACCATTTCCAAAAATGGGAGCAAGAGACAAAAGGTAGTGAAAAATACTGCTGAAGAAAGGTTTAATTAAAAAAATCAGGAATTCAACAGTGCCTAAATCTTTATTTTTCTTAACCTACATATTTTTTCAAATTAGACAGTTTTACATTTTATGACACAAAAGGAAACTTAAATTACTGATAGTTTACATGTAAGCTTGATTCCAGTCTTAATGGAAGAAGAACAAAAACAAAAACCCTCAAGAAGGCTCCCATATTACACTTCCATTTCGTGAATTGGCAGCTGTTAGGTCTCCTTAGAAGTCTTCGATTGTCTGCTGCTATTAGTGTAATAGGTTACAAAGCACAGAAGAATCCCTAACTGTAGCTAGTGAGAGGAGATACAGAGATAGGTATGCACCATTACAGTCAGCTGTTGCTCCTGATACGCTGCACCATGCTCAAACAAGGGCCTCTCTATGCCAACTGTTCAAGTTCTGAAGGATAATGCAGCAACGTAAAAAATCTGCCACCGTTCACAGCCTTCTAAGTGGCAAACAACAGCGTCGTGGTGGGGGACTGATCTGAAACATTAAGTTTTAAAAGCAACCTTTGGTTTTTTGGTTTTATAATTCCTGGAAGAGGAGTCTCAGATCCCATTTTGACTTGTTTTCAAAACTAAAAAAGCATCGCCACACACTCCTTCCTACAAGGTAAAACGCCAATTTTAATTCCTGTATCCCTGTACCTTGAACTCAAGCTACTGCTTTTGGGAGGTTTTTCATTTTAAAAGCCACATTTTAATCTCTGTGTATCATAGCAACAGTCTGCATGCAACTTCACAACTCTACTCCAGAAACTCCATTTTGTCACTGAGTGGAAAAACCGCAAAATCTCAAAGTAAAATGCAGTACGGATAAGTTGTATATTACACAGCTATTTGGTGTGTCACTTTTTTCTTTAAAAAAAGCTATAAAAACCACATCAGAGGAAGGTTTAAACTTTCGATGCAACAGACTGTTGCTGGGTAAGCAATAATTACAGTGTATTGACCTAGCACAAATGGCAGCAGAACAGATTAGAACAGCACAACACATCCCCCTGGTCTCCATATATCACCGTAGGTACCAGTTGAGTATCATGACTAGCTGTACACGGTCTCTGTAAGGAACCACTTGTGATTGTTTGCAGCTGGTAAGCCTTTCACTTGCAGCAGACAAACAAAATGAATCATACAGCTGGCCTAAACCATACACAAATCTAGCTACCACTTTCACTGCCACTGGGGAAAGGAGAAGCACGTTAAAAATCCGATGACAGAACTAGCTGAGCAGTTTTGGTGATGTTGTCAGTCCCATCTCCTCCCATAGCATTGACTCTTTTTGAACAAGAACAATCAACAGATTCCAGCATGCCCTATTCTGCAGCATACAACAGGCTGGATTTTAAAGGTCAACTAGTTACCAATTGATACTTGTAATAGGAAATTTATCAGGAGTCAACTTCTATAGTTACTTTACAGTTCTACGAATCATACATTAAGGAAAGCACTGATACTCTTGAAAGCAGACAAGTAGGCTTCAGTGTATATTTTTTTAGCAGTCTAAAGTTTTTTCCCAATTAAATCTGATTTTATTAATGACAAAAAATTACATTTTGACTGCTGAAATTTACTATTTACATTGCAGAACACTTCTCAATTGGTTAAATCACTTGTTTCTATAGGGACTTAGGAAAACATTTGAGGGCTTTCAAATAAGACTTTCGTTCCATTTCCCTTTTGCAGTGAAGAGGCAGAGTCAGTTCAGCACACCAGAATAAAATAAGAAAAAGAAAAAACAACAAATTAAAGTAATATTCAAACCACAACATTTAGTTTATCTACATCCAGCTCAACAGCAACATTTATAATATCAATAATTTTTATCAGATTTTTTCTTTAGGGTACCTTTTTATATGTTCTGATTATTTACAACTGTACAAGCAAAGCACACACTTCCAAGTGCACATATTTAATACAGTATTGACTATTTGCATTTACAGGTTTTTCAACAATCTGAAAAAGATCAACTGTTTAAGATCTTTAAGGTATATTACAAAAACTGCTGCTAGTTCCTGTACTACAGTATGTTTTTACCCAGTAAGACCAGTGACAATAGATACATACTGTAACTGAGTAATTCTGTATTCCACTCACGCTAACCCTCCACGGGGTCAGACCTCATCAACTCTAAGCTGTCTTGTACAAAAGTTAAGGCAAAGTCATTTTCAAGTTTAAATAAAATTCAAGTCTTTAAATATTGGATGGAAATAATTCTTTAAAAAAATCAGTTGTTTAAATAAACACTTTTGCGGAATAAACTGTACTGTCATAGTCAGCAGGAATGAGTTTTGTCTGAACTTCCTGCAGCTTAAACACTTAAAGAAAAACTTTAGGCATTTTAAAACAAAAATAATTTATATTCAACTTTATTAGAAACTTGCTAATTTAGTGCATCCTTGTCCTTCAGAAAGCGCATCACTTCTAAAGTAAATAAGTGTGAGAAACCTCATCCCAGAGGTAAACATCAGGGATCTCTTCCTCCACCACACAAAACAAACACCATTATCTCACGTCTTGAAAAATTTAAATCCGTATGCCAATGCTTGTAGTTACAGGAAGATGCCAACACAAGGCTGACTACGATATGAACTCTTTCAAAGAGCACTTGGGGCAGAGATTTAAAAAAAAGCCTACACAGAGCACAGGGGTAACCAGAATATACAGCGCTGACTCAGTTAACTCCCTTACAAGCACAGGGAAGCTAAGGTTATCACAAGAAGGCTACAGGGCTTTCTCCTGATAACATCCACTAACAGGCTTCACCACCGTAGAAGCTCAGACTTAATTCTTTCTATTCACAATGTGCTTTGTATTTGCAAATTATAACATCAGTTTTTCTCTGGAGTGAGAAGATGGTTACTTGCTTGCAGTAAGTCACAAAAGGAAGTATTTTAGAAAGACTGCTATGGTGCTCCGTAGGATTCATTTTGTGTGTGCAAAACGTCAAAAAAAGAGTCAATTCTTAAAAATGCTAGAAACAACTCTCACTGAACCTAAAAGTGCAAGTTCGTTTGCTGACACTTAGTACAGCAGCCCAATAAAAAAAAAAGTCTTCAAGGTCACATACTAGTTTGTAAAACGTATCTTACTTCCTTGCACTCTACACACGCTAGCTGCCGTTATCAGTCGTTTGGACACTTTAGATATGTACTTGCAGACCAGTTTATTAAAAATATTGCAGCAGCACATTTCTGCTTAACAGTTTAGAAAAAACTTACTATACAGAGCTTGCACTCACACAGCCACAGAGAGGCTTAATAAAAAGTTGATCTTCATAAAGACAAATATTTTACATCTTGAAAGGAAATAATCACACTAAGCTTCACCTCCAATTAAGCACCAACCTAAATGTAAGGTTCAGAACAACTATCCAGAACTATCCAGAAAAATAGAATGTTTGTTCAAGAGGGGAAAAAGTATTTCACAGAAAAATAACTTGCAGGCATTGTTATATGCCTACTATCACTGCAAGCTTCTAACCAGCAACTCATTCTCAGGTATCTTAGTGGGAACATGGGTTTAATTTGTGGGAAGCAGACCTCTTTTCAAATCCCCCCAGGTGTTAGTTTCACTGAGGAGATTTTGGAGGGGTACTCTGTTCTTTGTTTAAGCGTTTGCCAACGGCTGGAGGGGACGATCTGCGTCCTGACTGTCTCCTCTGGTCTTTGGGTTGTCCAGGATGTGACTTTGCAGGAGGAGGTTCTCTGTTTTTCTCTATTGTTTCTGTGGGCTTTCTTTCTTCTTTCCCACATGCTACAGTGTTTGGCTTCTGGTCTTTCTGGGGTTGCAACGTAGGAGGATCCTTAGTTGTTCTCTGGCAAATTTCTGCATAACTAGGTTTTCGAAGTTCCTGTGAAATCAAAAGCAAACAGGATAGCAGAGTTAAACAAAGTATCCTGAGAAAATGTAATTTACTTTCATGAACAAAAAATATAGCCTTTGTCCCCAAAGACCGCTGCACTAAAACACGCAGATGGGGGCTTGAGTATGTTTACAGAAACTGTGCAGACAATAAGGTTCAAGGTAAAATGCAAAACAGTGTGCCAGAAAAATGGGATACTGTGATAAAACAAAACACTTCTGATTTAAGCAAACTCTAAAACAGCTCAAAGATGATGAATACTCTGGTTGAAATATTAACATATTTATTAGTACTTCTAACTTCGTACTACCAAGAAGAGAATGCAGGTAAAAACCTATGATTCACCAAGTTATCTTGAACATTTCTGCACTGCTAATTTCATAACTGTATCATGAAAATAATCATGAGGCCACCAACACTCAAATTTAAGGATGCTGGGCTCACATGATTAAGAAGCACTGGGTAGCAATGTCAGAAATTTTCTGTTAAATGCATCAAACTGGATCATTAAGAGAAAGTGAAGTAATAAGGTCACTTACTATGGCAGCCCCATTGACTTGTACCGATTTACATGCAGTACTGAGTGTGGAAGAAGAAAGCCTTTCTGTACTCTGTGTCTCTTTCTGCGGTTTATCCACAACCTTGGAGTCCCTGTAAGCATCCAGCAGGAAGCAAGGCTCATGAAAAGTCAAACTTCAGGATAGATGAATTATCTAATAATGGGTCTAAAACAGTATCCAAGTATGACTGTAAGAAGTTATAGCTATAATTTGCCTAGCAAATTGTGACTAGCATTACATTTAAAAATGCTATCAAATATTAAGAGATATCCCTGTGGAACTTGACACTACCTGTAATTTGTGACATTCTGATACCATTTGGTTATTCAATTATCTTGCTTTCATTACTCATACACCTCAATTTTATTTGCATGTTCCAAATAAAGTCTTACTGAAAACTTTTAGTATATAGACAACGGTACTGCCCGCAGGATTGTGTGTTTGCTCTCTATACTTCACAGCTATCTAAATACAAGGCTGTAAGGTATTCATTAAACTTAAATACTTGCAGAGACTAGAACACAACTCTAAGCTTCTGTCTGCTGAATGACTATTATAACTGAACCACTGTTAAGATATTGTTCAGAAACTAAGCTTTATTGCCTTTACTACAATATACAATATTATTTCATTCACTGATTAAGATTTTAATAGCTACGTACAGTGTTCTACCTAGCCATCTGAGGAAAGAAAATGCAAATGTGATTCAGAGCAGAATAATTATAGCCATGTAATTAAGTGCTTACTCAGAAGACTGGGGTGGCGAAGGAGACCTTTCAAACGTCCTGGGCAATGTAGAAGAAACTGGCAAAATGGGCTCTCGAGGAATTCCCGACGGAATAGTGTTTGTACTTGCATCCACATTAATGTTCTGAAGAAGAATACAAAAACAGGCAGAGAAGGGCAGTCATAGTATCCAATTAATATGGTTTGCCTGAAAATTCACATTATCAGGGAACAGTTTACAAGTTGATTTATAAAGGTAAAGTAACTATAGGGAGATACATACAGAAGGACCCAATACATGTATTGTAACAGTAAGTTCTCTCCTTTACGATTATTTAGAAACACAGACAAATGACTCGCACATTCTGCCTCTTTCCCAGAAAGTTTGAAGCTTAGTTCCCTTTGGGACATATCTGGGTGACAAAATCACTTCTTTCAACCTGAGAATTTTGCACCTGCTGGTGACAAAACAGGCTTTGTGCCTGTTTGCATAGCCATAGTTAGCCTATTAAGACAAGCTTCCAAGATTTATGCACTAAGAACTGTCTTCTTCAAAGCTCTAATTCTGCATCATCCCAATAGCTGGTGCTAAAACCCCTTAAGCTTAAAAAAAAAAATAAGGTTTTGCTAACTAGGATACCACCATCATTTAAAAGTCCCTTTCTTATTCTATAACATGATTTCCTACCAAGCAAAAGAGGCTTTCTCCACAGCCCTTAAAGGATTCTGCTAGTGCCAAGTGACATCATGCTTTCAGATAAAGGCCAAATAGGTTCAAAATGCACACATGAATTTAAATGGTTGCAAAATGAGAAAAGAGATTGTGTATATTGAAAAACATATTTCTGATATTTATAAACATTTTGTTTTAAAAGTGTATCGCTTTTGACCCGTCTGACTCCAGAACAAGAACAGATTCTGAAAAGCAGAAGGGACAGCAGCGGAAGAGAACACAAGCACAGAAGGAGGAAGATAGCCACCAGCCACCCCTTGCCACCAGCCCAGCTACCATTCAAAGGTCATAAAACACAACATTCCTGTGGTCACTGTTACAAATTAAAACAGTGTTTGATGACACTGTTTTAAATCGGGCATCATAGATTACTGCAGTAGATCTAAGCCTAGTTTTACTCAAAGTAAAAGTAAAGCCATCGAAAGTGGATTTTTATAAATAAGAGAACAGCTTCTATGCTTTTATTCTAATAGTGTGTTGAAAGGTTTGTAACTGCAAATTGCTGAGTACTCTAGCCCAAGACCATGAAAACTTGTAGATACATGATTAAGTGTGAATAGCTTCAAGTCAAGCAGATATACAAGTGATGTTCCTATGCCAAAACACTCAGCCTCTGACCTGACAGTGCTGCAGCTTCCCAGTTGGAAAACATGGAATGATTGCCATTCCCCAGAGCTACACCTAGAAGAGCACCACACAGTGAAGAGCATAAAGATATGAGGCTCGTATAACAACTGTTGGAAATTAGACAACTTAAATTCACTTAGCTTCCGTACATCGGACTTGCCCGTCTTTAATGCAAGAGTAGCATGTGTAACTACTTCAGCACTTTGTAACTCTACATCAGGTGACATGAAAAGATTTTGACTTCAAGGTGAGAAGGAACCTTTGTCCTTTAGTAATATTCTAATATTAACTTAAACACCTTTGCAGAAGAACACAATTGCTCTTTGGAGTCAATCTGCTGTTATTTTATGCTTTATTAACACAAAGAAGGAAAGACGGTGCAATCCCCTTCTTCCACAGAACAGTACAGACTAACTCGTACAAGCCAGAAAAAGATACTGGAAAATCAAAGGAAGCTTTTTAATGTGACAGCACATTGCACTATCATAAAACCTCAGTGCCCGACTGACTGCCTCTACAGGGGAGAAGTGCAAGTTCTTTACAATCACAGTGCAAAGCAAGTGATAGATTTGTAATGGGAGGAGCAATGGGTTTTCAGCTGCAGTATTACTAGCAAGTGCTGGAATTACATTTAAAATCTGGAATAGGATAGTCAAAAAACACTCCAGAAATAATAGGGGTAAAATACTTAAAAACAGATCTCAGACAAGACCAGACTACATCTGGAGTACTGTCAGCCAGTACTCCAGATTAAACACTGCTCTTACTATGATACTGTCCTGCACATTTCCCCTTAAATACAACCCTGGAGTGTAGTTGTCCCTATTGCCACTTGCAAGAGACAGAACACATGACTTGTCTGTGCAATCACTGCTTTGGGTGCAGGCTGCTCTGCTGCTTCCTCTTTCCTTTACCAACACATACTCTCCCTATCCAGCTCTGATACATGGGCACCAAAGAAAACACTCCTGCAATAGACTAGTTGTAGAGATGAGACATGAGAGAGATTTTAGGGCTTCGACAGGTTGCTTTCCACTGCTATATCCAGGGGTTAACTTCTTCTATTGTGGTACACCCAGGAAAACACGAGTTAAACTAGAGATAGCAAAAAAAGCCAATACTGACTTCCACAGCCTAAACTGTTCCATAGCACACAGAGTTATACAAGTCTTGCTGGAGGAGAACACACCGCCACTCACAGATGGCATGGCAGAGACAGTTCTAAGAATGAAATCTATGAACAGCTACTGAACATTAATTTTCAGCTGTATCTCTACTACATCTAGAAAGCAGTGGTTGCCAACTCATTCTGATATATTTTTATATTTCCAAGCACTAAGACAACACTGGGATCCAGCTGGTTTCGGGAACAGTTCTTGTTCCAGCTATCATACCTAGTGTACTGAGATTTTGTAGGCAGTTTCTTTATATTTCAGTGCTTAAAAGTTTGTCACTTTCAAGTGGTTTGTATAGAACTCAGAATAGTCAATTTCAAACAGGAGGAAAATTTAGCACATTTTTCACCTGAGTCGATCAAAAAGCCTAAGGTAATTATGAACAGCAAAGAGCGTATTTTCTAATCTCAGCTATTAATATCTACTTACACTAGTGCCCATATTCCACACCATTTCAAAGAGAATACCGAACAACTTTCAGATATAAGTGAAGAAGGCAGCAGCACATCATTTGACAGCTGTTTTTAAAAGCATTTCTTATAACCCATGTAAACCCCATGGTTTTCTACATATAAGCCACCAAATTCTAAAACAAGAAGTATGAAATGTTGTGTTTTCCCAACAGAAGTGAACACTGGCTACTCACTCTTTCTTTTGTCGTTCCTATTACCACACTGGACAGTCTGTTTTCAAAAAGGTCTTCGGTCTTTAAATTGCCAGCAGCCCCAGGTAATGGAGGAAAGCTAGATAAACCCAATTCAAAGCTAGGAGATGGAGGTTTTGGGGGTGGTGGAGACTGTGTTTGGCCTCTCTGGAATAGAAATAATGTGTTGAGGTTACTGCACTGGATGACAGGAAAGACAGACATGGGACTCTGAACTGTATTTTGCATTTGATTTATTTCTGTGAAGCTCTAGAGAGGCCTCCCTCATCCCACCTCCCAAGAAAACCACACAGTACCAAGTAACAGAAGCTTTCATTTTTCACTGTTGCTCTTAAAACATTTAACTGGGAATACATAAGCATCATTAAAAACATCACATGCATAAGCTTCACTGATACTGGTATAGTAAGAAAAAGCCTTCTTGCTAGCCCTTTCTTCAGGACAGATCTGACACTGACATTGAAAGGAAAATGGACTGGTTTAGACATGACGATATAGCAGAAATACAAAGTCCATTTACATGCAGTTGGTAACATTCTGAATGAAGGACAGGAGTCAAGAATCTGGACCACATTCAGATATATAAAGAAATGGGGGGGCAGCATGCCTTGCATGTAGTGTAGACAACACCATTTTTCCTCTTTTTAACTTATATGATCAACTTTGTAAAAATGCAAGATAAGTGGCAAAACTATTTCTGAAACACAAAGAATTTTTCTTAATTAAATCTAAAAAGAAAAACAATGCCCCAGGTAGAAAACAAAACATCAATAGGCTAAATGCAATTATTTTGCACTACAGACAGCAGTTCCGGAGTTAACAGTACCACAGCTCAAGATCACTTGTGAGGAGCATTTGTAAGGATTTGTAAAGCTGAATTCTATTTACACTGAAAAGTAAAATCCCTTTTGTAATATGCTATAAGTGAATTTACCAATTAACTTCATCTGCATCATGATTGGGCTCAGGCCTGTGCTAAAGTGATCTCTGCTGCAGAATACCAAATGCAAAGTAGTCTGAGACAATTCCTATTTTGAAAAAGGAAATATTTATGGGTATACAGCAAGATGGTCTGAATGTGAGAAGAACGCTTCTGGACAGAAAGCTGTTGCATTACTTAACCTTTTTCCCCTTCTTCCTCATGAAGAGCAATACCTACAAAACTACCCTTGAGGTCTCTTCACAAACCCCAGTTTATATCGTAAGAAGTATGTGTTGAGAATGAAGTAAGGAAAGAATAGAGAGACAAGAAAAACTGCAACTCCTAGGACTGCTACTCACCCAGAATTACCCTCCTGAAAACAATTTAAGAGTGCTACAGCAATGGAGACTGCAAACCTCCAAAACCAGAAGTCAGGTGACCTGACAAAGGGTCAGAGAGAGACTACACTTATCCAGCTCAAACTGCAAGAGGAACAACCTTTTTGGGTTTGTGGGGTTTTGTTTTGATTTTTTAGGCACTTTTTTTTTCTCTCCCAGCATCGTTCTTTAAATCACAGCAGTCCATTTTCTAAAAGAGGACTAAAGCCCTGCAACAGATAATACTTTTGTATGTTACAAACATTTTAAGTTATATGGATGAGTCCTGAAAAATGCAACATAAAGAGACAAGTACCATTAACCCCTTAAATTACTAAAAGTAGGGAGGAGTTCAATGGGTTTTGAGCTGCCCACTGCATAAAATTGGATAATTGAGTAATTGGCTTATGTCTATAGGTTCAGATACAATCTGATCAGAAAGGCTCATGCTCTCCATGCAAGCATGCATGCTCTCTGTAATTTTTCCTTTATAAAAAAAAGGTCAAATAAGTCATCACTCCTTTCAAATACAACTGGTTGTAGTTATGTCCTATGTACACTAATCACACAAGAAATAGGATCCAGGATTCAGTAATTTCCACAGTCTAGAGGGGTGAAACGTTAATCTTTCAGAGTACACTCCTTCCTAGCAGCTCTCACCTCTGTTCAAGTTACATCACTGGATAGTACAGGCTAAAGATTCATGGGCCAGAAGAGACCAGAAGGAACTTGGCTGCACAGGCTGCAATTAAAGCCTGGTGCTGAGAGAAGGAAACTGTGGGTCTGCAAAGAACTCAGGTCTACCAGTTGTATATTCAAAGTTAAAATAATAAGAGTGTCCAAGGTAATTCTTTCACTCCAGCCACTGACATGCCTAACCTATACCACTTCCTTGTTCTTTCAAAGACAGAAAAAAATGTTGATAGGAAAACATCAAGCAGGTTTCAACTAGGTTTGAAAGGGCAAAAGAAAGCAATATTGAGAATCCTACATGTAACCTGATCTCACCAAGCTCTGAGAAGTTTGACACGAACTAAAAGCAAGTAAAGTGAAGGAACCATTTGTCATTTTGTGCTTTCCAAAACTTGATGCTCCTTTACCTAAGACCCCTAAGGCTACTTGACAGCAGGAGCCACAAAAATCACAATGCAATGACTGCAGACCTTTTCCAAAGTGCTATGACGGCTAATGCAGTGGGGTTATTTTAATTTGAATTGGCAATTTTAACATGAATAGGGAAATAATACAGTTCAACCTTATGAACATGCCATGTGTGGAAAAAATGAACTGCAGAGAAGTGTCTGGTTTTATCAAACTAAACTTTAAGTCCTATCAGAAAATCACGATTTCTTTTTCTTCTTCTACACAATGCCTTAGTCCAGCCTTTTCAAGTATCAAGGCTATTTAAGCATTCATCTTGAATTTAAGTTTACCAAAACTGTAATCTTAGTATAATTTTACCAAGTGGCACTTGGAGAGGCATTTAAGAAACAGAACTGACCACTTAACTAACATTCTAGCTACACATCACAACACATGGACCTATAACATGTTCAAAACACTTGATAGTTACTGTTCCTGTATAAATGTTGAACTTCAGCTTAGCTATACAGCTCTCCCTAAATGTAAACAGTGGCATGCTGACAGAGTAACACCAAGATGGAAATTTTTTTGCTACTATAAAAGAGTAATTTTAACTTTGCCTCTGACTTCTGCATCAATGGACAATCTTCTCTGATACCCAAATGCAATAAACTGATGTGACTTTAATGAGCTGCTGTCTTCAGTCAACTGTGACATACAATTGCTTGTGCAATAACTTACCTCACCTGCTACTCCACATAATATCCATACTATTGACTTGTTACCCTATTTTTAAGATAGATGAAAATGATCATGAACACTCACTGTAAACTTGTCCTCCCTTTTCTTTCGGTAGCCATATGAGTTTTTCCTAAGGGAAAGAAAGCAGTTATTAGAACCTTGCCTATAAATGAATCTAAGGCAGCTGGTGAAAATGGGAGAAGTTAATTCACATTGCTATTTCATCCATCTTCACTCTAGACAGGTTATTAAAAAAATGTTTTGGGGAAAAATTTCTAGCAAGCTGTCACTAAAATAAAGGTGTGGATCTTAATACAAGTCAGCATAAGAATACAATGGTTACAAATAATTCCTGTGTTAAAAACATCTCAGTGCACATTACATATAAGGTTTAGGCAAAACCCTTCAATGGGCAAAGTAAATGTGTTTTTTTTTCGTTGTTGGGTTGGGGTTTTTGTGAGTTTTTTGGTTTTTTTTTATATACCTATGTAACTTTTGAAATACAGATAACCACTTTCAATTAAGATAAAGCTCATTCAAGCTACATTTCAAAAATTCCCAATGCATTCTAACTTCGTTGCAATATATCTAAGTTTGACTTCTAATGTTATTGATATATTCAATACCATAACTTCAGAATATAAATTTCTTACTACTCCTGTACATTTTTGCAGCCTATAGTCTGAAGAAACTTGTTTCCTAGGTTCTTAATCATACTTTTATTCACTAGTTGTAACACAATTTGTCAAATTAGATTACAGAAGTATTGCAATCCTTGCACAAAATCCCCACTTAATTTTGTAATGATGCAATACAAGGCTAATATAGATCATCTACAAAAGAGTCAAGTTATCTTCCAATTTAGTAAGTCACTGAATGTAATTTACTTGGAGACACAAACACAGCCATCATTCAAAGCTGCACAGTACTTTTATAAACCACTTATTAGAAGTGTATTGAAAAAATCCAAGATAAGCCTGCTAAATTTTCACATTAATATACATGCCACCAATTTTCAGCTCCCTTGGTGTGGGTTTTTATGTTTCTCTGTTTCCTTTTTTTTTGTTTTGTTAGGTTGGGTTTTTTTTTTGGGGGGAGGGAGGTGTTGTTTTGTGGGAGGTTTTTTAGGTGTTTATGTTTTTGTTTTAAATGCATAACAGCCTTCTTAACTGCATATAATTTTTTTTCCTCCCTCCATACCAATTCATCCTCTCTGTTCTAAATGTTTAATTTGGGAAAAATGCTGATCTTCAAACTGAAAAAACTAACAATGAGCACTGCTAGCACAACCTACACTGCTGAACAATGGAATGGGCAGAACTGCTTCATTAAATACGCAAAAACTTCCTTACAACACAAAGAAAGGACAGAGATTAGATCTTACAGCTGTAAACTGTTCATCAGTTGCCCTTAATGATTTTCATTTGGTATGAAAATATGCAAGTCCACTTTGCATTTGTTCTATGTTTAGTACTCTCTGAAGTACTTTCCAAGATTTTAGTTTTGAGGAGAGACAGTCTCAGTTTAAAATACTAATGAGAACAGTACTAATACCATACCTTTTTACTAGAAGAAGCAGTTTAGAAGCAGCTATACAAGTTGTTCAGAGGACAACAACAGTACACTCACCTTCCTCTACCTAATCCAGGAGACGAGTCAACGCTGGTCTGTTCCATCCGTCCAGTTCCCACTTCCCTCTTGGTATAACTCGTAGTGGCATTCTGCATCCGTGTCCTGTTTTGTCCTGGCTGCCGCGTCTGTGGACTCCTGACGCCATTGATTAAACGATCAGCAGAAAAGTCGAATATTGTAGGACTGCCTAGAAGCCCAGGTCCCCTCTCTGCACTGGGTATTGTATGTCGTATATGAGACTTGCTAGGATTCCTACAAATTCAAAAGTCATTTCAACATACGTACTATGAGATCTTCTGAGGCCTAAGTCCATACACAGAATTCAGAAGAAGTAAGATCTTTAGTCCTTGATTGCACATTTCGTTTATAAGAATGATAAATATTCATTTTAACAGGTCATGTGAGTTAACCAAATTAACCTTTTCACTGTCTACTCTCAACTATGACTTTATTCAAAACTACTTGAAACTGAAAATACTGTACAAATAATCCTGCTGATCGCATGCCATCATTCAGAATATTTCATCTGAATACCCTACAATCATGAAATAGACAACTTCTTAGCTTTCAGACAGTCCATTTACACTTAGAAGCAATACATCCACTAACAAGAGCAGCACCATCTGCCCTTTGGCCTCACTTAACTTCGCACTAGGTTCAATTTCACAAGTATTTTTAGGTGTTATTGAAGTAAGTAGATTAAACCCCCACATGCAAGATAATAAAACCTTGTGTATACTGTTAAAAAATTTTTGAACTTGCCTGTTCCTTGGAGGATACTGTCTGAGTGTAGTCAATGGAGAAGCAGCAGGCTTGAAGGTTGGAGATGTGAACCCATTGATAAATCCCGCATTTGGAAATGGTGTTACCTAAAGAATATATTGCATGCTCATAATTACAAACAAACTAAGTACTATTTTTTTCTTATCCACTTATTTTATTATATTATCTTCAGGGCAGTATATATTCTCTTCAGGGCAGTACTTAAAAGACTGGCTCAAACAGCTATAGAGAATTTGTCCAGTGCCTTGTAACCAACTGACAAAATGCTGATTTTTGAGAAGACAGCCACTACATACATTCAAGTCCTAATAATTTGTTAAAAGGACTGAAAAACATTGAGCCAAAACTCATGGCTGTAAGTAATGCAACTTCACACCATACCATGCATGACTTCAGAGCACAGAGCTCCTGCTTTGTCAAAGAGTCTCTAACCTACACAGCCTGTAATTATAACTTATATGTGAATCCCTCCCTAAATCCAAAAAACATCGGTTTAGTTCCTCATTCCACTTACCTTCCACATGACACCTAATAAAGCCTAGAGAGTAAGTGGATGTTAAGTGGACATCTGATTCTTTTCACATCTTGCCAACTTATTTCAAATGTGAATTAGTGCCTTGCTGCACAAAGAAGCAACATTAGGAAATGATTTTTTTGAGGTGGGTGCATATCTATGTCTTGTATTAACAAGGTATATCAAAATTTGAAACATGTTTATAATACATATTTCTCCAACCTCACTAACACACTTCTCCACTTTCATGTATGAATAAGTTTCATTCAGAAAACATTTTTATTAGCAATAGCAAATGCTTGCTTGTCTTTTCCCCCTGAAAATAACTAAAATGCAGAACAGTAAGACTTCTGTGTAGCACCCTTTCTACACTTACAAAATTATAAGAAACAGCTGGGATTAAGACTGCTTCCTATAAAGGTACCTTTAGGCTTGTTTAACCTTTCTTTCAAAAGCAAAAGTAAATCACTAACCAATGGAAAATAAAATCTAACACCAAAGCTGTCACGCTAAGCTACTGACAGCCTAATCTAGCAAAAACGCTACTTCAGGCTCCAAAAAATGGCTATTAGGAGTTTAATAAAGCTATTTTAGGAACAAAGTTTCATCCAAATACTGCTTTCTGCTTTAATAGTTTGAACTTGAACACTAGAAATCAAAGCTAGTAAGCAATTACTGAACCTAATGAGAAGACATTGAACATACTGAAGGAAAACAAGCAGGACAAACTAGATCTTTCCTCAAATACTATTAAGTACTTGATGAAGAAGTAGGTAGTTTTAGAACTGAGGACGTGTTGCCACATTCTAGTTTCAGAACTAAAACTGTATGCCCACATTACTGCGTGCATTTAATCTCAAACATGAGACATAGCACGGTTAGTGTTTAAGTCGAAGCAGAAGAGAAGCTTCGATCTTTGCACACAAGTATACATACAAAGTGCAACCCTGCCTCATGAGAATTATTCGTGTGTCATTGTTCATCACAGTCCCTGTTCTGCTCTCAAGTAATTTCTATTCAAATACAGCTCTTCCTATAAAAGGTTCAAGAAATATCTTATTACATTAATGTACACAAATGCAGTTAACCAATGACAATAAGCTGCAAAACAGTGTGAGGCAAAGCTTTGCTAGTTAATTTTCTGGTTTTACTGAGAAAGACATGAGACCTTTAATGCTGGCAAACTTGTAATGTCCTCCCCTAAGGGCCAGGACTAGTAAGCTTACTGGAATACAAAAATTTCTAGGATGATGTAAGGCAGACACACACTAAGCTGTGCTTGAATCTGTAGACAATCTACATCAGTGCCACCACTTTATTAACCCATAGCAAGACTGTGCAATAGCCAGTCTTGTTTATCCTAAGGAAGAATCGCATTCATTGCTGCTTAATAAGGTTGCTTTCTCCTGGAATAACATTGTTCACTAAACAACCTTGTCTCCCCCACATGCTTCATTCCCCTTAAAAGCCTTCCTCTGAAAAGGCCCTGGCTACCTTCCTTGTGTGTGAAGTGTTTAGCACACCAACTTTTTAATTAGCTTGCTGCTCGGTACACAGGAAGTTTGTTCAAGGACACTTTAATCCTCTGCCAAAAAAACCTCTAAAAAGCTTCTAATTTTGAACATTGCTACCCTAGTTTT
>JANHGB010046672.1:0-12538 GCA_026283785.1 Coracopsis vasa
GTGTTCAAGGCCAGGTTGGACAGAGCCTTGGGTGGCATGGTTTAGTGTGAGGTATCCCTGCCCATGGCAGGGGGGTTAGAACTAGATGATCTTAAGGTCCTTTCCAACCCTAACTATCTTATGATTCTATGATCTAAACATCTCTCTTCAGCCCTGCAGCAGCATTTTGTCCATATGTGTCCATTTGCCTGACTTACAGGTTTAAATGTTGGCTCTGTGGGTTGATATTTATTGCCTTGTAGTCTTTTATATGCAATAGGTCTTTCTTTTTATCACTCCAGTATCTCCTATAATCTTGGTGGGCCTCATCTTGCTTTGCATCACTTGGCAATTTAGGTTGTGCAAGCTATATTAAGGGCTCACAGATTTTCATAGCAATGGCACGTACAAGATGTTCCAGCTTACTCATTGAATCCACTAACTGCAGTTGACTGATAAGGTATTTTTAAAATTTTTTAATAGGCATTATACACACAAATATCCCTTTGTTAAAATGTCATGATGGCAAAGTCACTCATTCAAATGTTTGGAATTGCTAAAAGTCATTAATACTGTGCGCACCCTTATGTTCCAAAGCAGCTGAGAGTACTTAGCACTTATGTAAATTGCAAAACATTCTTAAGTCAAGCAACCAACTACCTAAAAGTTCACGTAACTGATATGACACACCATCACCTTGGCAGAGTCAGAGATAAAATATAGCTCTGAAAATCCATTCACCCGCCCCAATCATACATTTGTCCTTTTACTTCTTCAAGTTCCTTTCTTATTCAATACACATTCCCTTGTGCAGGCAGCTTCTACAGGTCAGGGCTTCTCTGCTAGAAACCCTGACTTGAGTATCACTGGTCCTGCCCACTGGTGCCTCAGCCACTTCTATCTTCTCTCTATGGCAAGTAAACCCTTCTCATGTAAGTCTTGCCTTGTTTCCCAGCTTCTTGACCTTTTTCATCCCCAGCCTCTTCACAGCAGTCTCTGCTGCTTCAGCTGAAAAGTCCATGTCCTGCTGAGCTTTGTCGAAGATTTTAACATGCTCCTTAATGTCACAGAACTGGTTAATTTGTGCACAGTAAATAAAATAATTAAAGAAATCAACTGTCATTCAAACAGGGAAAAATATATGTATATATATATTAATCATTTGGTATTACCACCACACAGCAAATATTCACATATGACTAAGACATGAGGGAGGAGAACCATGTGTACCTAACTATCTGCCAGGCAGACGTAGAGGTTTTCCAACTCAGTGGACAGATGACGAGGATCAGTACAATACACACATACACATAGATTCAAACACTGTATTTTCACAGTCATAATGAAGTTAAGGCTGCATGAGGACTTCTTGGGTGCAATTTATGCAATATGGGTTTTCATAAGACTGACGTAACACTGATGGTAGAGTTTTTTCAGTTCAATTAGTTAGGGAATTTGATCTGAACTGGAGCTGCTGAATTGCTTCTGGATGACCAGGTATCAGTAAAGCATCGGTAACATTTATTTCCATCTATGTATGGCTGACATGTTGCTAGTTTTTTTTCTAAACATAGACATTACCGAGGCTATCTATCTCTTCTTACCTTCCCCTTGGATCACTGCAATCTGCTCTGAACTTCGAAAATATTTGAAAAATTCAGCTAGCATAGAAGTAGGCAATATTTTAGAGGCAAACCATTTGGAAACAGCCATCTGTGCTTGATAATGGTTGGAAATTTTAGAAAAATGCTACTTTTCTCTTCTCACTTTTTTTTTTTGTCAGAAAAATTCTTGAAGTTTTTCTTTTACTAGTTCCACTCATTTCACCCTTCTGCTGTGGATTTCTTTTCAGTTCTAGTTGTGGAAAAAAATACATCTTTACAGCCAAATTTTGTGTAATAGCCTACACAATATTAATCGATTTGTATTGACCACAGACCCTGGCATCCCTGTGCTCCTTCTTCACGTCCCATTTTTATTAGCTACCGCACTTCTAATCCCTTTACTCCAGTATCTCCTTTTAGCTTATTTCTCACTATTTGGCGCCACACTACTACTGAGTCCACTCAAGCAGTCAAGAAGCCAGTATCTTGGTTTAGGTGGGATGCAACTGCCAGCAAGAGCACCTTCACCAAAAATGTACTTCAACAAAATAACGTATTCTTTCCTTTTTCTGAGAGAGTGTGAATTAGCTAACTATTTGGCAAAGTGCAAGCCTTCCTGCATGTTTTTGAGGGAGACATTATTTAGCAGTACAGGAACACTGTTTATTTTAAATAAACAGTCAGGTATGGTGCTATCAATTATTTCTTTATTAAGCAGCAGACCACTTATTTTCCTCACAAATGTATCAAATAATAGATGCCTTCCTATGCTTTCTGTAATGTACAATGGCATTTCTACAGAGCAAATAAATGATTTCAGTTAAAGACAACTCAGGACTCACCATTTCTAAGCATTCATCAGATCTACAAACCTTATCTGGTTACAGATATATCTGACTAGACAAAGAACCTACATTTAGTTTTCCAGTACCTTAATGTTTCTTACAAACGTCAATTGTCTTGATAAGCACTTCTACCCCTCACGTAGGAAAAAAATTTAAAAGTTCCTTGAATTTATAAATAAAGACATTTAATTATGATTTAATATATATTCTCGATTCACAAAACCAAGAATCTGATGACTAAAAGCACTTACATGTTTCATGTCCATTTCTTACATGGTACTGGAAGCCTTTCTTTTCATATTCCTACTAGGAGCTTCCTTCTACAGATGGTTTAAGTAGCAAATATTCAAATAGAAAATATTCAAAACATTCAAACAGCAAACACCCATTCTGGTTCCAAAAGCTGATAAAGCTACTTGCATACTATACCATCTATATTATGTCACTTCAGATAACACATATATTGTACTAGACCATCTATATTATTTAAGACTACACATACATTGAATATTTCACTGCTTTTCTTCCACCCCCTTCCTGCAAAATATTCAAACTTTAGCAAATCCTGTTTGTAGTCTCAGCTGAAGCTGAGAAAGCTGTTAGTTCAATGTATATACACTCCCTACACTGACCTAAATTATAAGAGACTAACTTCAAAACCAGTGACTGAAAACTAATCTTAAACACTGAGCAAGAGTAACAGATCCTGTAACTATACGTCCAGAAGAAATGCATTAGAGATGCACTAGAAAAAGCTGCTACAAAATAAATACAGAACCATTAGGTGTCACGTTAACTTAAACATGAGTTTCTTTTTTTTGCAGACCAGTAGCCCAAGGCAACTCCTCTCTGATTCACTGCCTTAGTGAAGCACAAAACCAGTAACCTCAGAGCTCTCTGGCTCACAACATCACAGCGGGTCAGCTCTCTCACAGAAATGGGTGATGTGGTTCAGCTAACAGCCTGGTATCAAACAATTTGCTTCTGCTCTTTACCTGACTCTGATCTTGTCAAATAAAGATAAAAGAGACCTGCTCCCCTTGAATCCACGGGTCATTCCCTGAATACTCCAAAAGTTCTTAAAAAGTTGTTAGTTAAAAGTTCTTAGCTGCATCCTGCTATCTTCTGATGCTGAAAAGCATTGTTTCCAGACACCAATGACCATCCATCCTCTCTGAACCATGAAGCTTGGTAAGACAAAGACTGCCTTGCCTGCATACTTCAATTGCAAGACAGTATGAAAATAAAAATTTATGTTTTCTGATCCCAGTTACTGATGCAATGAAGAAGGTGCAAAAAGCTCCTTCTGGTGCCAAAACAGTTCGGCCTTTTTCAGAAAAAAATCCCTCTTGTCTCTTAATATAGGTGACCCATTAGCATGTACAACTTTAAGACCACTGACCTACCCGAGAGCAGGATGGTAGAAGCAGGTGTGACCCGCTTCTGAGTCTGGACAAAATCAGTGCAGTCCAAGTGCCTCCAGGGAGCTGTTTTGCTGGCTAAAGAATCTATCACTTGCTAAGTCTGAGCTCCTTTAAACCACTTCTTTGAGACAGGCATTTGCTCTGCAGTTCATGAAGTCCTTCATCCTGTTAGTTGCCATTCATCTTCTGCATTTTAAATGGTTTACCTAACTGAGTAGAAAGGCATGTGTATTTCTACAGCAAGCATTCCCAAAGTACTTCATGCCTGTGCAATATGCCAGGTCTGTATCTTCAGGTAAAAATTAGCAAGTCATCCTGCCTCTAGCTTTGACTACATTGGTTTAAGCCAAATTCAGGACTGCAACTACTAGAACAGCTAATGCCTTTGGCATGATCCTGCATGAAAGCAGTATGACCTTGAGAGGCCCAATGATGACAAGAGCAAGACTGTATTTTCTCCCTCTTGTCTGACATATCTGGGTATGAAACAACAGCAGAGAGGATTGTCTCCAGTTGCAAAGAAGTCTCTGCTTTGACTGACACAAGCAAATCATTACAGCACAGGAATGATTTCAGATATTGCAACTTAGGTTGCTTGCACCTCAGGTTGCAACTTGCAAGCACCCTCCCTAAGAGCAAAACTGAAGTCAGTGCGATGCCTCACATGGTCTAGTTTCAATCTGGGATCAAATATATTTCAGTGTTTAAAATGAACCTTTTCTACAGTGTTGATGTGGAGGGTCTAGACCTGGGGCTGAAGCTGTTCAAGCCTCAACTCTCCACAGCCATGTGCCTTACTGCTTTGTAGTTCAGGAACTAATGACTACATGCGCATGTTAATCTGTCAGAAGCATCCCGAACAGCTCAGAGGCAATCTCAGAATGGAAGATCTTGCTCTTTGTGGACTGTTGTTTGCACCTTTCCTTTAGCCTACCTCATAGCCAAAATGGATTCACTTCATTTCCCAATTTTTAATTTATTTTTATAATAGCACTTGCCCCTAAAAGAAAAAAATAAAGTCAAAGTCAATTTCTGTTAAAAGCATGTGATATTTTAAACTGCAGGACTGCATTTAAGAACATACTTAGATCAAGTGCCTGCTGCCAAAATAAGCAGAAAAAAAAAAATCTGTAACTTCACAAACTATCCTAATTTTTATTCAAAAGGGAATAGGACTATTAAAATTATTATTCTCAGCAACAACCCTTTACAATAACTGAAGTAAGGATTACCTGAAGTCAGCAGTATTTTGCATTGTATGAACCCAGAGGATTTCCTAAAGTGCTGAGCATTCTTCCTAGTTTTTTTTCAAAATGAGCATGAGCTCTACCTGAATTGATGAGAAATACACTGGAGATAGAAACAAAAAAATTCCTCTTGTCAGCTAAAATTGTAAAAGTAGTTACATCCATTTAGCTATCACTAACCAATAAACAGTAAAACAATTAGAAAAGTTTAAAATCTGCATCTTTGACAACATACAATTCATGCAACAGTAAGTGCACTGTATTTGTTATCTGAAAATTCATGCGCCATCATCTTACATAGCTGAATATGTAAAGAATAACGCCTATTTAGTCTGGTTTAAACCACAAACAATCAAAGTCATTAAACCACTCCCCTGATCAACTTAATGTGTAAAAAAATTCAGCACACACACTGCAGTTATTTTAAACACTGCATGTAGGCACAAGCAATAACCACCTGTTAAAGTACTGATGCCCCTACACAACACTTCAAAATACATTTTCTCCTGTATTGCTAGTAGTTATTTTTGGCACATGCTTTTAGTTTGTAAACCTGTTCTCCTCTACTACCTCCACTATTATCTTGACCTAGCACTTTCCCTTCAGTTCTAAAACTCCACTTTGAATACAGACAGAACCCAAACCCAGTATCTTTCTGAGAATCAAAAAGGCACACTGGGAGTGTAGCCACAGATGTGCAAATCCAGGGATTTTGTGTGGGGCTCCTCTGGATTTGCCCCATATGGGAAATAAGAATTTTATTAAGTCTGTGCCAAAGGACGTATCACACTGACAACAAGCACATATGCCTCTCTGTTGATTCTTTACAGATTCTGAGAGGAAAGGAGCATTCCAAAGCCCAATAAAGTCAACCAGAACATTCCCCTACTAAATCTGTACCTGAAACTGTGAGTAAATGAATTGTTTTCTGAGGTTGAGTTCAGAGCAAGGCATCAGAAGGTACTGTAAAAATGCCAGCTTAATTAGCATGAAGAGTCCTTGAACACAAAATAAAAGAGTTGACACTCCTTGCTATATTATGCACAATTGCCCAGCCACAACTGACACCTGCCTGGTTGATACAAGAGGCACACCAAGGCTTTCCATGGATAAGAAGACCAGAGCAAGAGGAATCACAGTTTACTTTCTAAATCATGAACCCATCAAAAGGATCATGCCCTCCTACAAAATGGGCAGTAAAATAATTTCAAAATGTACTTTAATACAAGTCAGGCATATTAGTTTTTACGTATGAAACCCCAGGAAATAAAAATTATGTTATTTGACTACAAAGAGACTCACTAAGAGGACAAGTCTAAATAAAATAAGATACAACTAGCAATTTGTGTTTAAAAGCACAATGGTCATTCGCATTTAAAAGAACAATGATCAACATTTTACGGCACTGTTTGCAATGTAATCATGATCAATTCCACTCAGAGAAAAAATGCCACTTGAAACAATTTTCTTTACTAATAAGATTCTTAAAAAAAAACCTAAATCAGTTTTATAAAATGTGCTTAGCAAGATTTAAACAGAAAAAAAGATCAGGCTATTTGCCTTCATGTACAATTTGATCAGATAGCGTGTAACAGAGGTGTCAAAGCCCTTTGAAGTTTCCTCAGAGACTTGAATTTCAGATATTTTTCTTATGCAAATAAGAGCTAACTAGTTACTTTTTAAATTCCAGCTCTTTTGACTATAAGACCTCTAAATAGATTATTTGTAGCTCTCACGTTTAAGAAGTTTTGAGTGCATTCTCATCTCATTGCACAGACAGCTATGCATAAGCCTCTCATTAAGGATAAACCACCTAGCATTGAAAGAAGGATATACCCTTAAAGGTTTCTGAATTAAATTCATGTTCAGATATTCATCCAAATTATTTTACATTTTCATAGCACACTAACATAGTCCCTACAACTTCATGGTAAAGGCAGATATACTACTCATAATCTGCACCAGAATATGAAAACATACAAGACTGCAGTATCAGCAGACGTGCTAATGTTAAAAGATCGTGGGTAGGAAGATGCATTTGGCAAGACAATTTTGCTAAGTGTCAGGACTTCTATCAGTGCTCAAGGACTGTCTGCTGTTTGCTATGGCTTTTCTATTACTTTGAACACAGCTTAAGGTACATTTTGCCAGACAGAAGACAGGATCCAAGAATTTCCATTTGACATAATAAATTGAATATATGATGAAAATTCCAGGCTAAAGGGAAACAGAAACAGTACAGAAAGCTCAGATTCAGCTCTTATTATCTAAAGCTTGACTGTGTTTTGCTGCGGGGTCTAGCATACAAATACATTATATCTAGATCCCGATCTTCAGGTTGATTTTTTTATTTGAAGTATCTATGTAACCAATTAGTCAGTTTCTGTTACACTTCCCCTTTACCTCTACCCACAGAGGGAGGATACTCATCTATCAGCCTTCAGCTATGAACTCTAAATTCTTCAGCTTAAAGTTAAGATCCCCACATTTTACGTTGCTCATTTCTCAACTCAATTAGAAACTAATTAATTGGCCAACAAATCAAAACATATTTGAAATAAAGACCTCATTAAATTACATGGGAGTGACACAGCAGACATAAAAAAGTGATTTTTTTTTTTTGTAAACCCATGTGCTTTTGAAGTCTAAAAGGAAGAGTGAAGAGTAAACATTTTTATTGCTTGGCTTGGATTTTATTTTAATTCGCCATAGTTGCTCAATTCATCTTATTACTACAGTATGTGTTAGGAAGAAATCAGCACACCAACTTTTCCAGATGCTGTTGAACCTACTTTAAAATTTCCTCAGAATAACAAAAGTATTTTAAAACAAATTACTTCAAAATTTTCCTATGCTATGATTAATATATCCTGGTTTGAAAAACCAACAAACAAACAAGTCTGTGAAAGCAATGGCCAGAATTGTTCAACCTGGGATTTAAAACAAATATGAAAGGAATTAATTCGACCCAGTGAATCTATAGAATAGCATAGACTCTTTCGGTTATGAAGGTCTCAAATTTACTGGTTGAGTATGTCCCTATTAATTTGGGATGTTACATTGCAGGTCCTGAAAATTCTCAGTTCTCACTGACATCAGTAGGAAATAAAAGCTCTCAGTCTATAAGACAGACCTCCTAAAAACATGATACTTCAGACTGCTAATGTACCAGTCTCTTTTCAAAGACAATCTGAACCAGTATTTCTCTTTATCATCTGTCATGTATTTTGGTTTAGAAAACCTACACAATGACTACATTAGTAGAATTTCACAAAGGAAATAAAATCCTTCAGCTAAGTTGCTTCTCACTTTAAATGCTAGATGCTGCAAGACTTACTGAGACACCTTTCATACAAGCAAAGCCCAAGCTAACAGGGTGAAAATATTACTTAGAGGGTAATATTCAGATACCAATCTTGTTTAGCAGTCATTATCCTCTGTAAGATTAACATTTTTATTTACAACCCCATAAAAATATCATGCATAATTATAAAGCGTGAAAACAGAATTCACAGCATATGGAAATGCCTTTGATACTTTAAATTGCAATAATTAGACCATTTCAAACATAAACTGAACAAAAAAACAAGTCAATGGGAGCTTTCATTGCTCTGCAACTACCTCTTAAAATTTTAAACAAATTTTAATAATATATCGAATATAATCAAACAAAGCTTTATATAACCGCAATTCTTTACTGCTTATATTAGCTTACCTTTCAGAAGCAGTACCAACTACAAACACCAAAGTAATATTGAACCTAGTGGCTTCACTTGACAACACACTTTTCCTTGTTGTTGTAAGAGATGTGAGAGACAGTGAAAATAATTTTTCAAAGTCATATAAAGGATCTGGATATTAATTTTAATGGGTAAAACAAAAATCTCAACACCGGTATTTAATGTCTAAGATAACACATGACTCAACTCAGAAGGCCACATTCTCTTCCTACCGATTTAAATATATTCTGCATATGAAATAACTGCAGCCCTTTTGGAGATAGCATTATGTGCACAGACACCACATGTTTTCAGGATATGCAGAGAATATTGTTTATCAAACATGCACATTCATGCATGTGAATGGAATCCGATTCTGGAAGACAAAGAGTTAAAGGCACTTAGCATTCATCAGGCAAGACAAGAAGATGAGAAACACTTTGGCATCACGTCAGCAGTAGTGGTGTGTACTGGGCAAGCATGAGTCAGAAGGGTGCATCACACACCAAAACCTTTTAGAGTTCACATTCTGTCAGCACAGTTATTTCACTGCACTGGCTCACAACTGTAGAAAAATGTTCTTTTCCAGAAGAAAATTTTCTTCCTTTGGTCTTGGCTCAAAGATTGTGTTGTTTTTCCCTTTTCTAATCTCATCCCCTCCAGCTGCTTTTAAGCAGAAAACTATTTTAAGCAGAAAATTAAAACATACAATGCAATATAACCCCCAAATTCAAATGAACTGGCTTCTTATATTGTGTATTATCCAGAATGCTTATTTTGACTGACTTATGCTGTTCACTGAGGTGTCAAAAATGAGTAAATAAGAACCCCAAGGCAAAAAGGGAGCTCACAGCCTCTAAAGACAGAGGTAGTATCAGAGTGTCCGTGTCTTTGCTTTGTCAACAGGCAATAGGCCTGTTAAAATAGAAGGCTACAGTACTGACTACCACATTTACTGGTAATTATAAGGAAGTCAAACAATTAAGTACATCAGTGGTAGTGCTTAAAATCAGAGTGGTAACTAAAACAGATGTGAAAATGAGGAGAGAAAAAACAGGCATCGGTTTAACTGCACAAGCAAAGTCTACTCTGAAATCCCAGAGGGTGGGTAAATGTTCAGTAGGGAATAAAAATCTCAAGCACAAAGAGGTCTCCAACATATTTTTATACTCAAATACACAGCCTATAAGTGAGATCTATAACTTTACTCCCTGTGGATCAAGCAGAGTAACTATAAATCACACTTCAAGCTTGCTGAGCACATGCCGTGCAGGTCAGATTCTTCTGGAACAAACAGACATTAAAATATAAACCCCTGCATGCTATTCTGAAATAAGAAAGTTAAGAATATAGATCATCAAGATAAACTGAAAATGTTATGATTCCATAGAAACATTAATATAGACATATATTTGAAATAATTCATATACTCAGGATTGCTTTTAAGAAGTCTTAGTGGTATTGTTAACTTAGACCTGTCCAACCTCTAAATCTCATAGCACAGAAACTACTGAAGGTTTATGTCCTCTGTTAATAGGATACTTGCGCCCTTTATGTATTTATACACATAAAATCCCTGTATGAATACATACAGAAAACAAAACCTACTGTGAATATAAGCTTTTTAAATGAGAGATTGCTAGTATCTGTCATTACTGGGAAAGTGTCCAAACCTTCTCTTATCAAATGTTTTAGAAGAGTTCTCCAAGAAAAGATGTCATATTCAGCACAGGTTTGGAAAAGATATTTAGGAAATACAGAATTATGGAATAATAGAATGGATTGGGTTGGAAGGGACATTATAGATCATCTAGTTCCAACCCTCTGCCATGGGCAGGGACACCTTCCACTAGACCAGGCTGCTCAAAGCCCCATCCAGCCTGGCCTTGAACACTGCCAGGGATGGGGCAGCCACAGCTTCTCTGGGCAACCTGTGCCAGTGTCTCATAAGCTCAGAATTTAATAAATTTCAGAAGAAAACAAAACAAAGACCATTAAAAAATAGTATCAGGACATGCCATATTGTTTTAGCACAACTTCTGTCTTTGCATCTAACCAGTTGGTTAAACTATTAGAATAACACAGCTCCCAAAAAAACCCAACACCTACGTCCTGACCAGAAAAGCCTCCTTCTAACATGGGTGAGTTGATTTAATTATGCCAAATACAGCTGTGTGGTGCATCTTGGATGAAAACATCAGGCTGGATCTCAGTGCTGGCCTCAGCCATCTATGCTGGAATATGCCTTGATCTACCAAAATCCATTACGAGGGTGTGCCGCTGTGGCTGTGAGGAGCAAGACAATTAAAACCAGGAAAAAGGAGGTGGGGGGGAAATAGGAAGATTAGTCCCATTGCATTACAACTTTTCTTATTTAGTGAAAAGGAAAAACAATTAGGCAGAACATATTAAACACACCTACACAGATATCTAAACATCTCCCTGGTGCACTCAGATTCCTGCCTGTAGATGAAACAGGCAGGCGCCATTTCCTTAATCAAATTAGAAAACTAAACTTAAAATTATCCCCCTCCAGAGAGATATTTACACCTCCAAACATATTCGGCAAAATAGAATATGAAGCCGAAAGGAAATCACTGAATTATTTATTATGGCTTTCTAATGGTCTAAGCTTACAATTTCAGACACTAAAATGTACAGTAGAAAATGACTGATTACAGTGTACACCGGAAATTTTGGGGAATTAAAAGAAAGCTGCTTTGCATAATAACTGCACACTTCCATTTCTGGTGGAAAATTAAAAAGCCATTGCTCCTCACTAAAGATGACTATAATTGCAAACAAGGGAGTTTGGGGATGGGGGAGGGAAAGACGAAGGATAGGAGGAGAGGAAGAACGATGGCCAAGATTCGTGATGAGTTTGTGGAGGTTAACATACTAAATTAAGTGATGATCCAGAACACAGCTGAAGGCAGGAGTAACAAAAATCACACTTCTCCCAAATGTGTCAGACAGTGGGCCACTATCACTCAAGAAAGTGAGAGAGCACTTTGGTAAGCTCATATATGACCAAGTACTTCCCATGCAGGGGGTCTGTCTCCTTGTAGGCTCATGGGAGTGCTTAGCACTGTGCTTAGCACAGGTCCTGAAAGGCAGAAGGCAAACTGGGGATGATCAGGCAAACGTGCATTCTACATGGGGAGAAGGACAAGGCTGCAGCTTTGCTGGCATCCCCATGAAAGCTGTCTGAGATAGGACTCTCATGAGGAGATCCCTTGGACAAAGTGCTGATGAGGGCTGGGAGAGCTGGACATCACAATTCCACTGCAAGGTACTCATAGTGTGATGAGGGTTAAAGCTGGGGTGCAAGAAACCATTAGCTCTACATGCAGGGGCACAGAGAGTTTATATAAGCAACTCATGCTCCTGAAGCAGAGAATTTGGGGATCAATTACATGTTCTGCTGCGCATACGGAGGACAGTTTCTCTCCCTTCTACAATAGCACAATTTAGATGCAATCTAAGGAGACTCAGAAAATCTCTCCTCTGGTTCATATTAGGAGCAGAAATCAATCTTTATTGTCAATAATAATGCTATACAGAGATTTCTTTAAGTCTTGAAGATGAATTAGAATCATAGAATCATAGAATAGTTAGGGTTGGAAAGGACCTTAAGATCATCTAATTACAACCCCCCTGCCATGAGCAGGGACACCTCCCACTAAACCATGTCACCCAAGGCTCTCTCCAACCTGGCCT
>JANHGB010046674.1:9826-21430 GCA_026283785.1 Coracopsis vasa
CTTGCTATACCAGCATGTTCCAGCATAAGGGACATTCATTAGCCCTTTAAAGCCAAAAAGTCTTAAATTGCTTTAAATTTAGGTTCTTTAAAGGGGAAACCATAGTTCTCCTGCTTACTTACAACTCATATCATGTGAATGTTTAATAACTGACATTTGCACAGTGTCTGTCATGACTTGTTACTTGAACTGCATACAGTGTAATCATACAAAAAAAAAAATAACTTAAGAACATACATTACTAGCATTTAAAAACACTGTGTCTAAATCTATTATTGAGATACAGTATTTCAAGATATTTTGCCTTTCTTCTACCTTTACATTTCTCCCTCAGGAATGACTCCAGCTGGAATTTGAAAACAGTCTTCTCTTGTTTATCATAGAAACAAGATAAGGAATTCTTCAAGCTGGCCCAGGTAACTGAAAGCTTGCCCATTCAGATTAAATTCTTCAAAAAAACCTATGCTGGATCAATGTTGCATTTCTTTTTCTGCTTTCCAAGACCATGTTAGAAATTAATACATAATGCAAAGCTGTTTTTCTCTTAAAAAACAAAGCCCAGTCATAAGGAGCATGCAGGCTCCTACTAGCTAAAGTATCAGCGATACAGAGCAAGAGAGTAAGTCAACAGTCATTCCTGCAGAGTCTCCTCTTCTGCTTCTTCCATCAACTTGGCTGCCTTTCTCCTGCAGCTTTCAGCTTCCTTTCCCTACCGAGCCACTCCCTGAAGACTCTACATTCTTTCTCCTGAGATCACTGCTCCCATACCTTCCCCTATCACACCTCACCGTAAGGAACCACAGAAAGCAACTAAGAACTGTCAAGCTGCAAAAAGTTAACATGACCTTGATGACTTTCTGTAGCAGACCTCAAAGGTCAAACACCTACTTATTAAGTGTAAGCATTCCTGGCACCACAAAAGCTAGGGAGCATTTGTAGATGACCCAAACCTACCAGATCTTGTGTTGCACACAGTCTTAAAGTAACATGGAATGTATGGAACATCACTAACAGAACAACCTTCAGGGGAACATACAAAAAACCCCTAAATAAACAAAAAAGCCACCTACCAAAATGAAAAAAAACCCACACCCACCCCTCCACCCCCCAAAAAAAACCAACCCAACACTACAACATGAGTAGAGCGATGCAAGTTCAATATGGACTCCAGGATCTTAAAAGGGTCTGATCTGTGGGTGTCCTGAAGGCACTGAAAAAGTATCTTCGCTGCTGAGTGTGTTTAGAAATTTTTCTCCTTGAGAACTAGAGATTTTCTGCTATTGTAAATAAGAAAACTTTGCTTTGTCTGATGTGTTCCAGGAAAAAGTCAGCATTCTTCTAATATACAATCCATCAGAGATTTATAGTATTTGAGCAACAAAAGACATTCTCTTTAGATTAAGAGATCAAGTCACGGATGTCTGGATACTGCAAAAGTAAAATTCTTTCCACATTGGAGAATGAAGGCAACTCCACTTCTTAATATGTGCCACTAAGCAATCTAATGATCAGTTAAATCTCTAGAAACTAAAAGCATCCAGCTCTTTGTCACTCTCTTTGCCACTTTATAAACATGGAAGTAGATACATGATTTGGTAGTAGCCTTTTTCCAAGCACAGAATAGTGGAAAAAGTAGAAAAAAAAAGAAGGATATATCTTGCTGCTTTACTACTGGAAGAATAGGAAACGGTTGGTGTTTTTCTTATCCTGTGGCAAGTTTACAGTGATTTATAGCCATTTAAGTATCATTTTGGGGTTTTTAAGTCCAATATCGATGCTAAATTAATAATGCAATTTGAAAGTGCTGTATCCAAGGCTGGCTTGACCCCAATGTCTACATACCAGAAGCTTCACATACTATGCATCTACAGCAGTGTTAATGAGCACAGGCCTTGACTTCTGCAAGTAACCAACATCAGACTTTCTTCTTGCTCCTAGTGGTGTCCACAACCTCTGCCCATGATTGTTTTAAAATTGCTTCTGAACTGTCTGATCCTGAGGCACTTGGACTAGTACCCATCTTTGTAAAAGGAGGGGTGAAGTAGCAGGTAGCATTTGTAACTCCTTTCTTACAGCTTGTTGGCAGTTTTATTTGGGATAACTTGGAGCTGTCTGTTGAAGTCAGTCCTAAAAACTCTTCCAACTGGGAACTGTCAGTCTTCAGGAAACACCTTTGCAGACAAAGTGTTTATGTATCAGACCTATCCAGCACTCCCGTCACTAGAAGCGATGAACAACCCAACATAGAACATACTGGAATTCAGTTTTGATAACAAGTAAATTACTAATTCCTTATATGCACTGTCATGCTGAAAGTATGCATCAGAGGAAGAGAAAACTAGAAAAATACAGTGGTCGAGTGATCTTAAACATGTTATTAGTTTGTAAATCAGAAGATTTCTCCATTAACCTGGGCTGGTATAGTGTTGAAAAGAAAAGGTGATTTCTGACATGCTGTTAAGAAGCCTCCTGCTGTATAGGAGTAACAAGAAAACTGACAACATATAGGTGGACAGTTATTCTTAATTATGAGGTTAGCAGCTAACATTAGAGACTGAAAGAGCCTAACTAAACTATAAGAATATGTTTCCTCTACATTAGTTGTATAGTTGGCACTTAGTACAAGTTCACTTCCATTTTAATTTACTGTTAATGCCATGTGAAATAAAACCCAGACTCAAAAATGCTGAAATACAGTAATTTTAGCTAGCTCAATACTGTATTTACAAGTACGATCCAAAAGAAACACAATAAAGCTCAAGCGCGGCATGTAATGAAGGGGCAGAAAGCTGCCACATCCATCCTCTTCAACTATGAAAGCACAACTGCTTTTCCCCAGAAATTATAGTACAGTGCATAATTATTGAATAGTGTGGAAAGAATATCTGCTTACCCCAGTGTGGACCTGAAAATAATGTTCTTAGTTATTCAACCATAAGGTAACTCAGTGTTAAGTGTACACAGTTTTCCATTTCTATATATATGCAGAGCAGCCTATTAGCTAAAAGCACAGCAAACAAGGAGGTAGTTTGACAGTTTACATTTCCTGTTCCACCCAGCATCCAACACACAGGCACCCCGGTATTGTTAATTAAATTAGAGGCCTTATTTATAATAGCTAAACCCAATATAGCTTAATCTACCTTATGAGCTGGTGCAGAGCACTATTGCAACCAAACTAACCTCCAAAGAGATCCACTTCAGCCGTGGCAGCAGTAATAGTTGTAGTTGTAGGGGCAGCAGCTGAAGTAGTTGTAGTATCAGTAGTTGCAGCAGTAGTTGCAGTAGGCTCTGGGGCAAATGGATCTGAAATCTGTGGCTCAGAGGTAACACCGGAAAGTGCAGCCAGATTATCTATATGCAACCATATAATGAAGATCAAACAGGAAAAGTAAGGGGAAGAGGGAAAGAGACCACAGTTACTCAACTCCAGAAAGCTGGAGCTTTTTATAAGGAGTCTTAACATCCAAAAGTGTTAGAAATCAAAAATATTACTCACCCTCTCCCAAGAGGTCTAGTAATTGTCCATTAAAATGCAGCAGAATAAAGAAACAGACCAATTAGAACTGCCAGATTGAAGATGTTCATTAGCCATATGCTCATGCTCTAAATGACATGTCTAGGTTCAACACAATTTAAGCACCTGATTTTCCAACATTCAAGAGGTTATTGTTACATACAAAGCTCATTTTATTTAATAGCTCTATTCAAAACAGAACCAGTACATATGTCTCACACATTTGATAAGTTCCTTAATATCTAATCAGCAAGTTTTCAAACACTGGTAGTATTTATCACTTCTGTTTTATACAGCTGGTTTTCTTCTCTTAAACTCTCAGAGAGAACCAAGTAGTGGCCTCTAAAGGCTGACAAGAAGGTCTCCTACCTTTCACTACCCCAGTTTAAAGCAAAGGACCACTTCTTAGAAGCTCAGATCACCACTATACTAGCTCTCTCTTGCATTTAGCTTAGCAGTGTGAGAGTAAGACCAGAAGTAGGTAGACTTGTCTGAAGTTTATGAACAGCTAGCATCCTCCAAGAACACTGAAAAAAATTTAAATGCAAGTTCCTGGGCCTAACAGCACACAGATTCGAGACTTCCAGCAAGTAAAAGTGTACATGGGAGAATTGAGCCCAAATGAACTCCAGTGCTCAGGTATAAACACAGTAAACAGCCATAGTTGAAGCTTATTTAAATCCATGAGCTATGAGCAGAACATACTCAGATATCAAAGAGAATCTCAAGATAATTCTGCTTAGTTGCAAGTATTTTCTAGACCAAAGTAGACAGAAAGCAGTCAAAATCAACATTATAGTCATTAAAACTAGACAGAATTCAGCTTACTGTTCTGCCATACTGGGCTGTTGAGATCCACTCATCAGCCCTAGAACCCTTCACAAAACTGGCACTGAAGCCAAGGTACCATAGCAAATAGCAGCTTGCAAATACAGTGTTAAGTTACTTCAGGATGCAATATATGGCATCCCTACTGCCCAAAGTACATTCTGAGAGGAAGACAGGCAGTGAGTCTTGTACTTGATACAACTGTTTAGCAACAAAAAGACAGAAAAAATCAGGAGAGCAGCTCCTCTTTTCCTACATTTGTAATGAAGCGAGCATACTATGCAGGAAAGACCACCTCTGTTAAACTGGCTATGAGGAGTATGAAAGAGAAGCAGGTTGGTTCTGTTCCAATTTTGATTCCTTAGTCAACTATTTCTGGGAGCCAATGAAGCAACTTTAATGACAAACTTTCCTACAATTTGATGTCCTCTGACATCAGTCAGATTAAGCTCAGAGGAAGCTTTTTCTACATAAAAAACAACTTTAAGCTATAAAACCTCGTGAAAACCAATCAGTTAGGCCCATTACATTTTTATAGTGCAGTTAGAATAGCCTGGGCTCAGCAACTACCTATTTACCAGGCAGTAGCTCAGTGCTGCTCCTAGATTCATTGTACATGTGACAGGGTCGTAGGTTCATCTGATCCACACTGAACAGCAAGCACAGAGTCCAGATGGTTTACTATGGGTCTGTATGTAGGCAGCAAAATGACTTGAGCAAGCACAGCTCAATCTTCACAAGTTTTTATTTTACAACATATGTTAACAAGGCACTGAGAAACCACATGTAGGTATTTTTGTTATTGGTTCCTTGGGAAAGCTGTACTCGATACTGACTGCACAAGAAGCTGAGGAAAGTCAAAATAGCACTCTGAAAGAGCGCAGCAGTATATTAAAAATGCAGCACCCTGGTATCTCATTACTGCACACCAGGTGGACACCTCACAGCTAGACCTGAAATAAGCAACTGTTGGCAAACTTTTACTTTTTATTAGCTTATTCCTTTTGTTACCCAGTTACGTCACAGATCACAACACAGTGAAATCACAATTATGCAGCATGGCAATATACACTTACTCTTAACATGGGAAGGATTAAACCCAATGCTTTATTGTATAGTAATATTAAAGTAGCACTATTAATAGCAAATTCATGTTCTAAAGCAGAGTGCAAGGTAATTCAGAGCAGAAATTCAAGTCAATTTGCTTTTTTATCTGAGAGTCAGACCTTGTGATGATGCAGAATGTGACCTACTGGTTTTTCTGTAATACTACAGTCTAGTTTGCCTGCCAAATGCCTATCTATTCACCTTGTGATATGCTGCAGGAGACTTACTACCCTGCTTTGATCATCTCCAGTTCACAGAAAAGGGTACATTTTCACAAGTTATAGATCATTTGCTAAATAACTTATGCTGTATTTGGAAATATACTACATATACAGCAAAATATAGCCATAGTGTACTGTATATACCACTAATTATACAGCGTACTACATGGAACATACAGCATTGCCAGAATACATAGAATCTAAACTGCCAGTGAGACTGGGAAAGCAAGACTGTTTGTTGGTGATATATATTCCTCAGGTTTATGTGACATTTAAAGTGCTGGCTTGATGCTGCATCTTGAAGTATTTGATATTCACATTTTCCTACCTATTCTGAACTGCAGCAATTCAACCAGCTTCCTCCCCTTACTACTGCTTTCTCCCAGGTTGCCATGTTAAGTTGCTGTGGGCCAGAACAGTTTTGCAGATAAGAAGCTGAAGCAACAGGCAGGCACTGTTACATATCCTCCCAAAATCTCTGGGTGGAAAGAAGGTCATCTTGTCCAGTCTCCTGTTCAGAACATTAAGTCCAATACCAGCTCAGGGTAGTCATGGCTTTGTCTAGTCAGGCCTTGAAAAATCTCCAGGAATGAAGTCCACTAGCTCACATCAAAATTCTGCTCTGGTACTGCCTTACCCTCCAGGTGAAATCATGTTTTCTTCATGTCCCATCAGCCTTTTTAAGATGCAATTGGTTGTTATTACCCTTCATTATAATCAACTATCTTTTTCAAGAAAATTTTGGCTCTGCTCTGCAACTCCCCTTCAAACAGTTGTAGGCCACTATTAAGATTCTCCTTTAGCTTCCTCTTTCTTTGACAGATGACAGAGGCCCAGCTCCCTCAGTCTCTTTCCACAGTGATGCACTGTAGATGCCTGGAGTCCTCTGCTAATCCCCTCTCCCTTACACCAGAACTGGATGCAGTACTCCAGATGTGGACTCACCTGCACTAACTAGAAGGCCCTGTAGTACATATGAGGCTATACAATTTTAATGATTACCCGCAGGTTTAGTTGAAGTAAATAAATAAATAAATAAATAAATAAATAAATAAAACCACAAACAACAAAAAGACCCCAAATCCCAATAAAACAAACAACAAAACCACCACAAACCCAAAACCCAACTCTTAGCACAGGCTCAAAGGTTTTCTCATTACCAGATGAAACATTAACGGAAATTTCAGTATTTTCACACCAAAGCCATTCCAGTTCCCAATTTATGTGTGTCTGACATGGTGTTTGGCAGTAATTTAAAGGAGGGTTGTTTTTTTTTCTAAAGGGATAAAAAACCGTAGCAAGATTCCAGTGCAGTAACAGGTCATCACACCTGGACTCCTGGCAGCAGTAAAGCAGACAAACTTGAAGCTTACTAAGTTACCAAAATGCTATTCTGAAAGGCAAGACTGAAGTATACTTGATGAGGTCGGCAATAACCCTGGCCAAAGGCAAGAAGTCAGCTGTCCTTTTCTGTTGTAAAAAAAAAGGACTAGGTACATTACTAGTCAACTTTAAATAAAAACACCCAAGTTCCAATCTAAGGTGCTTTGTCTGAAAGAGCAAAGCAGAAAAACCCAAATAAGTCATCTTTCAACTGCAATACAAATCAATATCTTACAATATTAATGGCAATTTACCCTGCATGAATGAGCAACTGCTTAAAAAAGTAAGCTGAGAGGCCTGAGTATTTTTGAATATCTCAAAAGCTTGTGTTCCAGCACTTGGAAATGACAAAGCAAAACAAATAGGATGCAATAAAAAACTGCAGAATAACTAGTCCCAGGCATCCTAGAATAGACGACTCCCTGGTCTTGCTTTCTGGGTAGATTACATTTCAGTAAATAAAATTGACACTGCTAAAAAAAAATACTCAATTCAACAGATAAAATTGGAATATGCAAAACATTCTACATGACAGCCATAGCTATCTTCTTATAATAAAGTGGCTGAGATACAGTATCATCTTTAATGAACTAAACCTAAGAACAGAAACAGAGAATGCAGAAGCCACCAGTAACCAGTATTAACATTCATAGCAGAGCCAGCATGACTCAGTGTAGCATTCCTGCTGTGAGAGGGCTGATGAGTTCCTTAAACTGCCACACAGGATCTCTTAAGATTATACCATAGTGCGGTTAAAACTATGTAAGTTAAATCACATTTACTGGCCTAATTACTTGCCTTCAGAGGACAGGAATGAACATTGCCTACATTTATTGCAGTCCTCTACACATCACCAGCTGCTAGTGCTGCTTGCAACAACAGGCTCAGTTCACCACAGAACACATATTTCAGACAGCTGGTTAGGTGTTCCTATTTGAAAGCAGTTAGCCCTCTACTTCTAGTTTCATATTATTATTATATGCAGACAAGGAAGGTTTTAATAAAATATGCTAAGGGTTGTCAGAGGTCATCAGACTTGCAGCAGAACTGATTTACCACCATTGGCTTTACATGAATTTTTGTTTTAAGAGATATTTTGATCCTCCCCCTACTGGTCTGTGGGTTTTGCTTCATGAACAGAGGTGTTGATTTCTGCGTTCACCTTGCCAATAAGCACATGAGCAGTTCTAGTTCTTCTGTTTTAAAGTGCCTACCCTACCTGTTCACCTTCAGCCATCCCCCCTTCCTGCTCACTTTTAGGCACATAATCCTGGCTCCCCCCAGCTTTGCAGTCAGGCCCTTGTAAGCAGCTTATACAATTATGCATATCCCTGGAAAAAGGAGTAGCCTTGTGCTGCAAAGAGATGCCTGACCGTCAGGTCAGCAGAAGCCTGGGGGTGAGCTGGGAACATTCTGTGCTAGCAGCAAAAGAGCCAGGTTTCAGTTCAGCCAGGCAAGAAGATGGAGACTGCAAGAAGAGATGCTGACAGTGAGGTTTCTCTACCTCCCCATGAAGTGGCTCCAGCGGGGGCTGGTGGAGCTGCCTGCCCAGTACCGGCAAAATCTGGCTGAAGATCCAGAAGATCACTGGATGGTTTGGAAGAGCTGCCAAGGAAAGGAAGAGAGATTAAATATCGGAGGAATTTGTTGATTTTAATCAAGTTTTTTTTAAAAAATGACTGGATTGTAGGAGTTACCCTTAGTTTGGATAACAGATAAAACCATTGAGAGATTTGGGTTTTTTCAGGCCTCAAGATTAGAGCAGTGGCCATAAACATCTCTACTGCAGTAAGCACCAAGAATACATTACTTCTTTCAGGATGGGATCTTAACTTACTTCTGTTACTTGATGACATTGCAACAGATCTATGAGACTTTTACAATCTTAAAAACTTCTTCAGTGAGTTACTTCACCTGACATTTAACTTAAGTGTCCTGTCTTCAGACTTTTGGTTCGAGCACAGGGCTTTTACATCTCTAGAGTTCTTTCATTTCTGCTCATTACAATAAGCAACAGCAGTTTGTTCTGCTTTTGACTTTTTAACTCTGATACACTCTTTAACTTACCTGACTGGAGCAGCTGCAGATGAAGTTGCAAAAAGATCAACTGGAGGAGATGTATCAACAGTTTTTGCTGGAGTAGAACTAGGAGATGTAACAGTTGTGGCTGGAGAAGACTGGGGAAATATTTTAAATATACATTCAATATACCAGCATTTGTCCACAAACAACTTGTGCACAGATTCACATTCTTCTGAAAGTTAAATACTTCTGAAAGTATGAACTCTGAAAGTATGAAAATATGAAAAAAAAAATATACAATTTTGACATCAGGTCTTTGTATTGCAAGCTGCTTCCCCATTTGAAAGAATTTAAGGAAGACTGGGCTAAGTTTTCAAAGGGTAGAGGAGTCGAGAAACTCCAAGGTGACTCCACCTAGCAAGGCCTGGCTCAAGAGGAAAAGCCTATTGCATGCATTCAGAGCCCTGCAGACACCAGCAGCCAGTCTCATATGAGCTTGAGTCCCCTGGGTTCAAGCTCACCCAACACCTAGTCAACTAACTCAGACTTGTGACCTGGAGTTGCCATACTTGCTTTTTAAAATCTCAATAAAGGTAACTAACAGTTCCTATGTGCCAAAGTATTCTTAGCAATGTCCAAGAAAATGGTTTGCTCTCCCAAACTCCCTCATCTCAGTTTTAATACCATCCTGAAGATGGAATAATTCGGCCCCTTCACTTTGTCCACACAATGAAAAATCTGTTCATCCACAACAGCAGCTTAGTACTCCCTCCAAAGAAATGGTGGGAGAAGAGAAATGGTCAGAAACTAAGTTAAAAGTGTGTATGTAAACCTTCAGGCTAAAGAAGGTTTCGAGAGCCATCAACAGTACTAACAGTTAAGTCCTTGGGAAGATAAAAAAGAGATAGCTCGATCTACAATTTTGCTTCATTAGCTCTTCCAATGATGGATAAAGATACCTTAAGTATACTAAGGACAGACACCCAGGAGAGTATATTGCAACCCTTTGTGCACTTAAAGATGCAAGTCACCTTGAAGTATCAATTTAATTCTAAAAGATACTACAAGCTTTGTTATAGCATCTCACTCTTTTCCTAACAAATGAAAACAAGTCCTATGTTTTGTATTTTTTCCCATTCTGACCACTTCCAAGAGAGAAAAAGAATAGAAAATTGGAAGTGATTTTCTTCCGAGATCTGCTAGTGCCATCCCATCATCACTACTCTAGCAGGAAATGGATATAAGCTTTCTAGACTCTCATCAAAGCTTTACTAAGATTTGAGACTCAAATGGTCCAAATTCTTCTTCATGTAAACAAGCGAAGAGAGGATTACTTAAAGTTGTAAAAACACTTTCTTACATCATATAGTTCTCACCAACTGCTACAGTACTGAAAACCAGAGGGTTTTGTTTGGATTTTTTTAAAAGGGCTTTTTGCAAAGCAATTTAAGAGCTTTCACTAGAAGCAACCATAGAAGTGCCTCTCTCAGATTCAGAAGTTTTGAGGTTTTCCTGCACAACGCCCACTGCTAGACACAGAACTATGGCACCTGGCAATGCTTCAGGAGCAGCTATTGCTAACACTATAAAGCTCATTAGTTTATCTGACACTCAAACCAAGACTGTTTCACTGGCAACTCTTGCCTTAAGGTGAGCAGTCTCACTGATAAAAGTCAATTCTGAAATTTGGTATATCAGAGGAAAGTTTTCTTCCTGGCTTTTCACATGAGTGTGGATTTAAAAGAGTCAGAACTTCCTCATAAAAAGCTGCAAATACAGCGCTAAATTTGGAAGAGAAACAGTACTGAGTAAGCTTCTCACTGACATGAGGATTAATAAGGGGGGAGGGTGAAGAAGTTGAGATAAAGACATGCATCTTTTATACTTTCACAAAGTGTGACCATCAAATCCTGACAAAGTTCCTTAGCATCCTGCACTATTATAAGCACTGTAGCCCTTCAGATCACTGAAGCACTTTTATAGGGCCATTATTTACAAGGCCATTAAAAGATGTGGTTTTGTCAGTTACCTAGGGCCCAGGTGGCAAAGTCTAAAAAGCAGATTAGAAGGTGGAAATTTAACTCTTTATGCCCTTATGACAGTCTAAAGCATATCTGAACAAGAATTAGCTAGTACAGCAATTGGCAGCATTTACCTTGCTCAGAGGAGAAGGAGCCCCAGATCTAGGAAAAAAAAGGGGGTTTTCAGGTAAGTACACTTTTGGAAACTATGTTTCTGGTCATCAAAACTCCTGTAAAAAGACCAAAAACTAAGCATGAAAGCTTTCTGAAGATCTCTACAGTTGCATGCCCTCCCCATTCTTCAAACTTCCATGTACCGCTTTAGATAAGGAATACAAATTTTTACCTCAGATTTTAAAAAATCTTTTAAGATAATTGGTATCACAGGATTATTCTACCTTTTAAATAAGCTCTACTCAGTGGAAGAAAGGCAGAGATACATGCAAATATCTTGGGTTTGGGCCTACATGAGCCAATAGGAAAGAGTTAATGGGGCAAGATGACA
>JANHGB010046674.1:22800-32964 GCA_026283785.1 Coracopsis vasa
CCAAAAAAACCTAAAAAACACAAACAAAGCAAAACAAAACACCCAATAGAAAAGGTTGCCATTAAGATGACTTTGTAAGGGAAAGAAAAAGCCTAGTCTTACCACTGCTTATTTTCCAGTTAAGTGACAGAAGCAGGTTAGGGGAGGCAAACCTAAATATCAGCCAGTCTCCTAATGTTACTATTAGGCCTTGATACACAATACAACATATACACCTACTTGTTGCCAGGTTTTTTTCCTTCCAGTGAGTTTAGATGTTGCTCAAGGGTCTCCATGAGACTGCTGGGAGCCTAGAAAGCCAAGAGAAAAGATACACTTTTAAACACATTGCATTGACCTAACAATACTCTGAAATCTAGCACCAGCTTCCCCGAAGTCCACCATGTGCATGCTCATGCTGTTACTTTATTTACATCACTAGGAAAATAGTGGATTTCCATGCTAGAAGTATTAGGAAAAGACAGCTTTTGAAAGATAATACCGTGCCCAAATTTGCAGAAAGAAAACGTTTAGCTTTACTAAAGCGCCTGAAGCCTAAATCCAGGATGTGCTGCTCATCGTGCTTTGAGTCAGTGTTAAACATTAACAGCAGCACAGCCATCCACAGGGATTATTTTAAGAGTAATAGGCTCAAGGTCATCCTTTCAGTTTTGCTTTTAGTCAGACCACCAACACCTCTTTCATGACCAGAGGGTTAGATAATATTTGCAGTCCAAACAAAACAAACTAAAACTCTTCTCTAATTCTCCCAAAAGCAGCTACCTTTGGTTCAAGACTCCCAACATCACAAAGCCTTATAGCCGTTCCTTCTCAAAATGGTAGCCAGGCACAGGGCACTGAGCCCACCAGCTAATTCAAAAGTCAGAAATATTTCACCCTTAGACATCTACAGAAACTAAGCTTTTTCAAGCCTCCCTAATTTTAGGTTTTAAGTAATCTTTTTGTGGTCAAGCAAGACCCCCAGGCATGCACTTGCTGTTACAATGGTAGGTAAGGAAAGTAGTCATAAATGTGAATGACAGCATGCTTAGCTACTGCAGTATAAAAATAGTCTAGATAAGAAGACTCCTACAAGATCAACAAGCAAGGAGGAAATGTTTGAGAGATACAGTAGCGTATAGTAGTCAAGTATTTTTCATCAGGGTTACCGTTTCATCAATGGTACAATCTTTACACAGGGAATTCTCTTTATCAGTCTCTTTCAAATCAACCACAGTTCCTGACAGTCTTAGCTACAGTGTCTTTCATAAATCATGTCTTTAATTTCATGGTATATGTATGCATCAAAAAAGTCATTTTGTGATGCTTGAAAGCAGTCTACCCACTATGTACAGTATGCTGAAAACCAGCTGGCTGGCTAAATCAGGTGTTTCAGGATACTTTGTACCTGCTAGCACCAGTGCAGAGCTAAGTCTACTTTAAATGTCTGTGTATTAATTTTGACATTAAAACTGAGCAGTAAGGTAACTTAACACACGGAGAAATTTAAAATGTTAAAAAAATCCTTAAATGATGGCTTGAGTTTAAGTATGTCCCACATATATACACAATGGAGAAACTTCTTAACCATTGCTGCTTTTATAGGCATATTTATTAATTTTCAACTAACCTGAGCACAAGAATTTGGTTGAACACAAGTGACAGAGTTACAAGAACTCTCATCCTCCAGCATGAATAAAAAGATGAGCAAAGGCTCTCATTTGTTTAAAAAAGATAAAATTCAGACTTCTACGTAGTCAAAAAGGCTATAGCATAAGTTACAAGTTGTGCCTACTCAAACATGTAAGCAGAAAGCTATGTTAAAAAAAGAAATCCATTATTTCCTGTTACCAATTACCTCTACACACTTTAAATAGCTTTCCAATGTATTATTCACTTCTTAAATGCCAACAAGATAATATGAAACTCATGTATCACACAGAATTCATATAGGAAGCTTCAGAAAATTTCTATCCAGATGCAACAATTTTGAAATCAAATATTGTCTGGTATCCAATTTGCAACACTGAACATCGTTTGATTTCTTCTTAATGTCTTCTTTCTGCTTCGACATTAAAGTAATCTATTAGTCAGCATTGTGGTGGAACCTTTTACATGTGCTCCCCACTAGCTATTTGGGCAAAACTGCCATACTTTAAGAATTGCTAATAAATAAAAATGAGCCAAGCTCTTGAGCTGCCAAGATGCCTCCTCAGTCTCCGAAACTTTGCAACCAAACTAGCAAGTCCAAAGATGACAGCTATCAATTTGTATTTCAGTACTGTGACTATTTGTTTGGATTTACGGAGTACATACACACCAAGTGTCAACACAACCAACTTCTTGTGGAATACTACTACTGCTGCCGTGGCTTGCTTTAGGAATTTAAGTATACCATTGATATTATACACAATTTTATATTCCTTAATAGCTGAAATTCAGTTTTATTATTTACCGTTATTTCTTTCGGACTGAAATACACTGCCCAGGTTTTACACACAATTTACAGCATGTTGCAGATTAGCCTTAGGAAGTGAGTCCCAAGCAGCCTTTGGGAGAATACAGCTATGAGGGACTTCAGAAGATCACTGAGGTGGTCAGGCAGCTGGACTAGATGATCATTGTAGATACTTTTCTTCCAAAGAAACTATTCTATTATATTTTAAAGCATGGTTCATGAGGTGAAAGGGACCCTAAGGCAGCAGTAACTAAGGTGTCGCTGAGCAAGTGCAGCAGTGACTAAAAATGCAGGACAGCATTTGTGCAGTCCCAGCAGGCAGCCTTTCCAGCAGGCTGACTCAACACAAGCAGCAGCAGATCAAAGTGCTGCAGCAGTTTAAAAGGCATAGCATCATAGAACAGTTTGGGTTGGAAGGGATCTTCAAAGGTCATGTTGTCCAACCCGCATCCCCCCCCCACACACACACCCAAAGCATTTTTCATTAACTGAGTCTAAGGTGAGTTCTTCTGGTTCAAGGACTTAGTTCATGACTGACTGGACCTTGTTAAAAAAAGAGCCCCTGTGGTACAGTTAGGTGAACATACTGCTTCAGCTATTTCAGAATTGGGTTTGGTATGCCACACACTGCTAGAAGTTTAAGTTTCCCACTGCTGAAAGAGTGTACAGATTTCATAGCCGCATAGCATCTGATACCCATAAAGATTAAAACTCTTCTTCATATCATGTCTCACTTTCAGAATTTTTAACTGGCTTTTTATCCAAGAGAACTATTCTGATGCTGATTTAAAACAGGCTTTCAAGAGGCTTTCAAAACCCACACATTTTAGGTTATAAACACTTGGGATTTATAACTGTTAAGCATCAAAACGCCCAAAAAGCTGCTCTTCTGGCATAAAAACTACCACAAGTGAACTCTTCAGCGTGGATCTCTTCCTCCAAGTAAATATCCTTTTCACATGAAATGCAAAGCCAGGCACCCAGGCCAATTTGAAAGCGATACTGACAATGGACCAGCAAAATCGAATTTAAGCAGCTACAGCATAAGTGAATTTCGACGTTAAAAGTTTTGATGCATACTAACAGAGATGTTCAGCAATCAAATCACAACTTCTGCATTTAAATTCAAGTTAACTGTACCTACACCAAGACAGTAGTGCTATTGCTGGCCTGAATTTCATCTCTGGACCAAGACTGTGTCAGGAAGAGATTATGAAGCAAGTCACATCACAATCTCTATGCAGTTCATCATCAAAAAGGAATTTGAGCTCTTGAGTTACAAGCTGCAAAAAAATCTGTCCTTTGGAGAGGAAGGAGCGAAACAGTCTACCTTTCAACTGTAAGTCAAAAGTCATCATGAAAGACATTATCTTAGTTACAGGAGTCTTCAGGAATAGCTTAGGGCAGTTCTTATTTCTAAGTTGGGATGGCTTTAAAAATGTTAGATGGTATAACTTCATACCAACATTTACATTCCCGACGTGCTTCCTAATTACAGAACGTTTAGTTATTTCACCGATCCAAAAAGACTACAAGAGAAGCTTACCTGTGTAAGATCAGGGATATCACCCTTGTCAATTCCAACTTGCTGTGGGTATAAAAGAGGTAAAGTGTAAGTAAGTGTATTATTCCACTGCAGCAGGCACTAATTTTAAGTAGAACTGTAGTATGCTCTTCAACCTATAATGTACTTTATGTTTAGAAAAAGACTACAAAGTTAGCAAGTGCAGATGCCAATCTTTCCAGTAGCTATCCTCAGCAACCTGCAGCAGTCTTTTTTTTTTTTTGATTTTTTTAAAAAATAAAAATAACCATTAAAAAAAAAAAAAAAAAAAAAAAACAAAAAAAAAAAAAGAAAAAAAAGAAAAATTTCAAAAAGAAAAAGCAAAGGGAGTTTAAACTCCATACTGCAAGTCAGGCAGTGCTTTCTGGCCATACACTGTCGTCCCAAAGGACAGCACATCAGTGAATTGTCTAACATACTATCCAGATACCTGACTATCCTAATGAAGTTCTCTGAAATTCAGCCAGAAAGCAAATCCTAGGAGACACCACTTAAAAAAATGCTAAAGCTCAAGTTGCTTTGTGGTTCTGACCTTGTCTCCTAGCATTTCAAATACAGCAAGATGAGGTCCAAGCCTGCAATCTTCTATTAGCTGCTTCTCTATGGCTCCTCAAAGTACCTGTTTATTTAGCTTTTGCAGAAAAGCAAGCTGCACTGCGCCTAGATTACTGAAGTATAGTCACTATAACTCCTGCCCTGCAAAGCTGACCTATAGGTGTCTGAAGCACTTCACTCTCTCAAGTTCAACATTCATATCCAACATTACATGACATTCACAAGTCTAGCAGGCTCTTTCCTGAATAGTTAAATAAATCAGTAATTAGCAAAGAAACAAACTTTTTATTCGGCTCATTACTGCTGTCCATTATAATGAAACATGAAACATGGAATATGTGCATCTTGTGCCAAGGAGCCAACTACCACAAATGAGAGCCCAGCAAAAGAGTTAATTAACCATGTAATATTTGTATTATCCACGTAAGAGGACAATAACAAGGATCAAAACCAGGAAAATTTCACATTCCAGTTAACTTGTAGCTGGCTGGAAAGGTTTAAAGAACAGACTTATAAAATCATTATGCTTTTATTCCTAATTGCTGTATCTTCCTCTAATGTTCAACCTTGTTCTAGAAACATGCATTTAATACAGCATTTCCAAGAAACACTGATATAGTTGAAGTCATGTCATCTGTTATGTTAGCCAGGAAAGTTGAGGCTGGCTGCACGGTAGAGACATGTGGAAATACTAAGCAGAGCTTAACTACTCCTAGAAAAGCTGAACAAGCAGATCCAGGAACTTCTATACTGCCTCCCATTAATACACACAATGAGTCAGATGCTTAACAAGTACAATTAATATACTGTTTCAGTGCTAAAAAATTCACAAAACACTGAAGTGCCAGACTCCAGAAGACTGGAAGTCACTTACCTCTGCAACTTTAAGAAACTCTGATACTCTGGTCATTCGAGTAAGAAATCGTTTGTAGATTTCAAGAGCGTCTTTACATTGTCCCTTTTTCATTTCAAAAAATTTCTCTAGGGAAATAATTTGGCAAGTTTCAGTTAAGGTATCTTGCATTAGGTCTGCATTCATCAGTAACGTGAGTTTTCAGGAAAATCACGTTTCAAGAATATTGCACTCCATTAACACTCTTTTTCACTTGGACACTGACCTAGCAGTGTTCCTAGTCCTTAGCAGAATTTAGAAGTTGGGCTTGCTGAGCTACTGAAAACTATATAGACTGGAAAATTGCACCCCAACTATCCATAGCATTCTGTGTGATGTAAACCAGGTTTTTCAAGATAAAAAGTAAGCAAGTGAAGTAGATAAACTTAAAATTTAAAGTAATGAAGGATACTTAAACATATATTAATATATCCTCTCCCAAGTTGTCTCCATTCCAAAGAATGGTACTTTTTTCACCGGAGTATCTCTCTAAAGTTGGTTCGTGTCCATTATCATGAACAACTGTCACATATTTCAACCTGAAGTTATTCTTTAGGTAGCAGTAGACAGCAAAATCTCAATCTGATTGTTATGCCCCACTCATTTATATCTGCTCCATAAGCTTCCCATGCCTATAGGATCAGTCAAAGCACCTGGGACTTACTTTCATGAAACCACCAGAAAGCACTGCAACATGGACACAAAAAAACTGCCTGAACTTTATAGCTCAGGAATATCTTTTTGCCAGTTCAGTCTCTGTAAGCGCTCTGTTTCTTCCTGTTCTAGTTGCAGCAAGAGTTTAGGCCAGTCACATTGGCTAAGTAATCTCAGTTTTCAGCTGTCTTTATAGACCAGCTGAAGTGCTCACAAGCTTTAATAGCTGAAGCTCATTTTCTACAGGGTCAGTTATGTTTCCTGCAATTTACACAACTCCTGGTTTTAGACTTCATAACAAAGCCTTTTGCAGGGACAGCTTAAGGTGCGTTATGATAGTGATCACACCAAGCTGCCTGAGCTTCAGAACATGCTCACAGCTTCACAGACTTTGTAGGCTGACAGAAGGTGGGGTTCTGGATGGGATCCAGCTTTGGCAGTCACGCTTTCAGACAGACTACCACCACACAGCACATAAAAAGAAGAATCTGAGCAACTTAAAAGAGCAATCAAAGAGCAAAAGTTGCTTTGCTAACCTTGTAGGACATACTATGACACGTAGATATACATACAATTTTAAGGGCAATGACAATCCAGCCTCAGATGCACACTAACATACAAGGTTACGGCTTAAAGTTTTCTCTCACTTCAGAATATAACAGTCAAGAAAAATGTCATTTTCATGAAAGTGAACTAAAAAACTGTAATAGATCTGAAGCTTGTTTTTCACTCACTCATGGTGTGCAAGATATAGGCACCAACCAGGTTACTTACCTAGTAAGTTAATAACCCCATCATTGTAGCAAGCAAAAAGTTTGATAAGATCTTTAAATAGAAGCATGAATGCAGCATTTATGACACCATTTGTCAGTTCATTTGGATGAACCTACAAATAAAATACCAGTTATTTACAATAGATGCACTGAATGCAATCAGAAGTTTCAGCTTGCACCAAATATCTGATGCTATTATAGATAGAATCAAGCGCTGAATACAAGCTTTCCAACAAAGTTTTATGAAACTGGACAAAAGATGTCAGTTCACAGCAGAGCTTAACAAAACCTCGGAGGTCTATGAGATAATACGGTTGGGTTAACAATGTCAAGACCTTTCCAGTTCTCATGTGAAGTTGGGAATAAATAAGTGCTCATTTATTAGAAGATCTTTATTTCATTAAAAATACCTCCTCTTCTGAGATAACTATCAAAATTCCTATGCTATTTAATGAACAAAAGAGACATTAGTGAGACATGTACTTCTAAAACTTCCTTCTGAAAGCTTTAATGGGCTCTTCCTTCCTCCTGGGAGTGTGTCCTGCCCATCAAGAGCAGAACTTCATGACCAATTCCTTCAAAGACTTCTTAGCAATATTACACTATACCTCCTACACAGATTAATCCTATTTTTATCCTTAAGGCAGATAAACAATCCCACCAACATCCCACCAAGATTCATAACTTTATAAATATATTGTAGTCATTTATTCCTATGAACAGTATAGATTAAAGTTTAGCCAATTTAGTTTACAGCTGAAAACCAGATGAAGATTTTGAGGATGCCAAACAATGTACATGTGGTATTTTAATGTCTGTTTCCCTCCCCTAAAAAAGAAGTTGGTTGCCAAGAGACAGAAAAAAAGATTCTTCAGTCTCCTTATTTTGTCCATTTTTACCCCTCACTGATGCAGAAAATGAAACTCCAAGCTCTGAGTCAGCATTCCTCAATGCCCCTCATTTCTCATGCTGTTCCTCTACCCTGCAATCTGCACATTTTATATATACAAGGAAGGGCCATCCTTCACTCACTCCCTCAGTGGGAAACGTTCATTACAACACAGCATTTATAAGTCACTGTCCAGTGTTAATGCTGGGTCAGCTTCAATACCTACATCAAATTCAAGTAGTGCATCAATTTGTTCCTGTAATATTGGCATACTCTTCAGCAGCTTTTCAGGAGCCATTGTTCTCATTACACCATCAGCTCTGCAAGAGGGAATACAGATTAGAAGCCATGGCGTTTCCCCTCTCCCTCCCCCCAGACTGATTTGTTGTTTAAATTTAAGCTTAAAGCAACTATAATCCATTTCTGATCAGCATGCCATTTCTGGCACTATCTGATTCTCCTGCTTCTCACATCATCATGAGAGCTGGCAGAAATCCAGCCACTTTCACAGCAGCTAAGGAAAGGTTTTGTGTTAGAGTGATGAATGCAAGAGATTGATCTCTTTATGGAAACAGGACACTGAGAGTTTAAATAACTTGACAAGAAATACTGTCACAGAAGTACTTGTAGAACTGATAGTCTTTGTGCATCAAGTTTGTTACAAATAACTAACAACAACACATTCTCTTCAGTGACCACAGACATATCAGCAAAAAAACCCACTATAGGCTGTTCTTCTTCTCCATCAAGTGCCACAATATATGCATGCCAATTCAGTGACAATTTAAATCAGGGCAATCTTTGCTTAGAGCTTATTTCCTCTGTATTCATGCATACTAATTAATTCCATTACTCCTTCACAGCACTTCCACTGATTTTGACCTGCCTTATCAGTCCTGAATCATCACTCCAACAGGATCACACAGGAATCATGGACGTGTAGCATTCCTTAATTGTCACCCATAGTCTTACAGCAGTCTTTACACATGCACATTTTTATCTTCGAATACCACAAACCTGCACGATCACCATTATGTATTGCCCCATTCTGGCCACTGACAGGTATAGCATCTCCTCTCTGGAAATGCATACCACTATTCTCACTTATTTTATGTTACACTCTGAGGCAGCACCTTGTTTTGAGCACCAGAAATAACAAGCATAGAAAGCCTTTCCAGGAACATATAGCAAGACAGGAATAGAAATCCTAGCAACCCAAAGTTAAGTTTATTTAACATGAAGTGTTTAAATACACTAGGTGACAAAGGGAACTTAAAGATGCTAGGACTACAGCAGCCTTCTGGATCAAAGCCTGCTCAATATAACAATCCAACTAGCTACCAGCCTTCATACCACAAGCTTCTTAGTAATTCATATTCCAGACAGGTTCAAGAGCAACTACTCTAGTCTCTAGTATGGGAATAGCATCCAGGTATGCAGCAAAGCTGTCACAGTAGGCCCTACACCTTCTGGCAGTTTGAGCAGCAGAAGAGGAAAGCCTGGCAGTGATGCCTGCATTAACAACTGAGAATCCCAAGCTACAGAACACACAGTCCTTGTGGGAAATAAAACTAGTAATTTACAACCTTATTCTGTTCAGTTTATAATCATTTGCTGTGTTGCCTGATAAGAACTTCAGGTGTATACTTCAGTTTTCCTTTGTAATCTGTCATCTTTCTTATAGGAATTGTCTGAAGAGTAATGAAACATCCCTAAATATAGTTTCAGAACTTTTCCTTCTCCAAGTCCTAAACACAGTCTTGCTGCAGCGCAATTTAATAAGTCAGATTTAACACTTAGCACTAAAAGCTCCCAGCTCTGCAAGACACCTTACTTTAGTCTTCAGTATTTGCCTACAGTCTTTTTTCTCCTCCTTCTGCAATTCTTAACCAATTACAATTACTTAAGAAACCTGGCCATTTTGGTGTTTTATTGTAGCTAAACAAAGAACATAAGAACAATGTCACTGAAACACTAAAATTAAGTGTAATGTCACAAACTAGATTTTCATGGGTCAGGCACTCTCTCAGTTTACACATACAAACTTTGCTTACCCTTTCTTCACTCTTGCAAAATCAAATGCCATTTGTCTGTAGGAAAATGCCTTTTCATTCAAGTATCTACTATAACGCCTTATAAAGGTGGACATGTCATAACCTGCAAAAACAATTACATATTTTACATTAAATTTTTCACACTTGTTTGGAGGTTCTTCAGTAAATAATAATATACAGTCAAGAGACCTTAAGGTTATGTGATTTCTGTTGCACTATACAACTCCACACACAGAACAGGCATCACAAGACATCTACCAGCTTCTGAAGAAAAGGCCAGGTTGGACAGAGCCTTGGGTGACACGGTTTAGTGGGAGGTATCCCTGCCCATGGCAGGGGGGTTGGA
>JANHGB010046677.1:0-47214 GCA_026283785.1 Coracopsis vasa
CAGTTCCATGTCCTTTTTATGTTGAGGACACCAGAACTGCACACAATACTCCAAGTGAGGTCTCACGAGAGCAGAGCAGAGGGGCAGGATCACCTCCTTAGACCTGCTGGTCACACTCCGTTTGATGCAGCCCAGGATACGGTTGGCTTTCTGGGCTGCGAGCTCACACTGAAGCCGGCTCATGTTCATTTTTTCATCAACCAACACCCCCAAGTCCTTCTCCACAGGGCTGCTCTGAATCTCTTCTCTGCCCAGCATGTAGCTGTGCCTGGGATTGCTCCGACCCAGATGTAGGACCTTGCACTTGGCATGGTTTCTTCATTTATTGTGTTTAATTTTCCTCCATTGTAACTAACTGATTGGCTTAGCTATATTGTTCCTTATGCTTTGGATATTAATTTTACACGCAGTTGGAAACAATTTCTCTTGGGAATTCTCAGCTAAAAAGATATTACATCTAATACCATAAGTCTAAGACATTGAAACATTAATTCTTTATGAAAACTAAATGAGGCCTAATTTTGTTTCCACCAAAGATATGTAATCAAATATTCGGGGCCAAGAGTGAAAGTGAAATGGCACTGTGACCAGATTTGGACTGTCCACTTAGGAGACTGGACTTTAGAATAGCTGCTGCATCAGCAAGGCTATCTTAAGGAACACGGAGGTTCCAGGAGCAGCAGATGTACAGCACAAGATCAAAGGCTGAATATCATATATGCAGGAAGACTGGATTTGTTATTAAGTGAAGTAAAGCATGGAGACAAAAGCAGTGGCATCCTAGTGAGAGACATAGCTCTATCACAAAGGTCAGACAAGGACCTTCAAGCAGGGAACGAGAAGTGGCAGACAGTGTTTCTCAGCTTGATAAATTGACATTGGTTTTGGAAAAGGATAAATATGTTATCATTCTGCAGTTTGAAATCATCTTTGATCATAAAGATGACTGCTTCTTTGCAGCAACTGAGTCAAGAAACAATTCAGCATAGTGTAGAATTTACACTTCTACTTAACACCGTTGATAGCTGCAGAATTATGCACGTGATCTAACCTCAGCTTTACTGAGGACTGTCTTGTAAAAGAATGCATTGGTGCGTTCTAAACCTATAGAAAGGTATGGGATGGCAAAACAGAGCATGAAGTAGGTTATGTGTTCATCATATCTTCAGTACAGGATACAGAAAAGATCTTTGTTTAGTTCCCTGAAGCTCCTTATTTTGAAGATCTGAAGCTAGTTATTTTTCTTCATATCACTCATCTCAGATGAACTTCTCTTGCAGGAGCCCAGATGATCCCCAGCCCACGTTTGTCCTCTGGGTAGGCTCTGCGCACAGTGTCTGGAAGAAGGAGTGGAAGAGTGTATGACTAATCTTGTTTTCCTACTGCTGGAAATATTCTCTCTCAGCAGCACAGATAAAAACTGAAAATGAGTCCAATTACAGTGGACTATACCAATAAACAGAGAACACATAGCAACATTCGAGCGATTATGTAGGGCAAAACAGTGTGGTAGCCAACTGACTGCAATATGCTCTACTAAATTTAGCTCATATATCATACACACGGATGGATGGTATGTACTGCAGTCAGCTACCTTGGACTTATTTGCTGTCTTATTGACTAGGTGTTCAGGTCTCAGCCATTGTAAATTCTTTTACTTCTCAGTGCATACTGTGCTGCCTGGGGAGCTCATAGCTACAGTCCTGTTTAAAGACAGAGTTTTAAATTGTTTCTTTTCTCAGCATTCATTTATTCAGTTCTCTTTTTTTCACTGCCTACTGCTTTTGGAGCTTAGTTGTGAGCAGAGCAATATACATTTAAATTGTTACTGCTGCAGTGTTGCAAAAGCTGTGTCTATCAGCTGAAGTGAATCACTAAAGCTACCTTACAATTTAAGTTACAGATATTTTTCATGCAATTAAAAAATGTGCATGGCATAAATATATGACTGACCAGATTTTGGCTCTCTTATTCATGCTGGGGAGTGTGTGTGAGTGCGTGCGTGCGTGTGTGTGTGTAAAAACCCTATCATCATTCATATATGCACTCAACACTTTGCATGACAGCCTTTTCAAAAATTATGAATGTAAAGCGATAATCTCTCTAGGGCAAGATTAGTTTTTTTCTAGCATGCTCATAAAAACAACAACAACAACAAAATCAACATTGATAGATAACTGAATGGTGGAGAGATTTTTAAACAGTTGTGAGGATATTTTCCACCAAGATTTTTAAATTTTTTTACTTTTCAACTACTGTTGCTAAATATTGAATGTTATCATTATCCCACTATGCATATGGATTACTGGGGGTTCATTCAACATATATGTGATTATAAGAAAATCTATTACAAGTTGTAGTGTTGGCACTACATCTTATAAAGGTGTTCCTTCCACTAATAGATACTCTTGATTTTGCCAGTCTCTCGCTCTTGATACTGGGATTTTTGTACTTTTTGAGAAAAACTTCAGACAAAACTGTTCAGCTGCTTCTGAGAATAACATTACAAGAATGACTTGTCATTTGGCCAATTTTAAGTAAAATCTAGTAGAATTAGATAACTGTTGTGTTCCATGCATTATACAGTTCTGAGGGCTTTTCATCAAGGGCTTTATATTTTGCAATAAAACATTCTTTGTTTTCTGTTCCTTTCGGTGTTCACAGGAAATTATAAGCAAATTATAAGCACTGAACAGATTTCTGTACTGAAAGATGTAGATTTCCATATCTCTATACATTTATAACATATAGTGTAAGATCTAAATTGACTATAACATCTGCAGCTGATGGGGAAGGAAAAAGGCTGTTCTGAGAGCCATAATCTGCAATGAGTCAAACACATATGCCAGCAACACAGTAATAATCCTGTAATACAGGGATGAGAAAAAAAGCTGCCATGAAGGTGGAAACACAGGGAGGAAAACTGGAGCTTCAGAAGATAAGAGAAAGAGTCAGTTTTGAGAAGAACCGAAGGAAAGACAGAAACAAGAAGTTGGGAATGATAGAGACTGACACTGGATCATCTATCCACTAGCACAGGTGCAACCACCTGTGCCACTGGCTTGGAGATACTGTGGGAAAATTATCAGCTATGCATGTAATTACAGAGCATACGAAAATGCATGCGCCAAGGCCAGTCAGCCAAACTCAATGCTGCTCTTTCCTATCTTACACATTCCTAACTACTAGAAGACATCGTTTCACTAATGTAACTTTAATTCATAATTATAGAATAAATTTGATACGTATATATAACAACATCTTATTGTCCATTGAAGAATAATAAAAAAGCATAGCTCTACATGCAATATTGATTATTTTAAAAGAGAATTATTGTGCAAATATTTAGAACTACATCTTCTGTAATAAAAAAAACAAAACAAAACCTTTATTAGCTTTATAAATAAAGCTGCGTGAGATACCAAGTTAGATTTAGCAGTAATACAGAGGCAGAAATGTTTTGGCTACACAGTGGGAAAAACATTTTTTTTGTGAAGTAGAACAGCTGAACCTACGCTAAATAGAGAGTGAAGTATTAAACATGGTTAGTAGCATTATACACACAGAGGGCCTGGTTTTCCAAAGAGACAAATCTCTCTGCCTCTGTTTTAGTAGAAGATCCTAGTACCACAGCAAGTAGCCTTTCAAGGCTTACAGCTGTACACACTTTAATACTACCTTATGTTCTTGTGCAGACTATCCACCTGCCAGAAGTAAGCTAAATATTGGTTTTCTGGAGTCCTGAAATTTCTCTAAATTGCAAGTGCAGCAAATCGGCACAAATTTGGCAGAGAACACCCTGCAGTGGTTCTATATCAAGCTGTATGGTATCCCACTGCAGCCATGACAAATGCTGCAGCCAGGAAGACTCTTGACTAACAAGAATTTTTCCCACTATTCAAGTTTAAATGAACCCTCATTGTCTGACCATGGAACAGACAAGTAGTATAACCTGTATTGGTCAGGGCCATTTTCTTGGAGAGTGAAGTGGCTTAAACTAGTGGAAAGTCTAAGAGATATAAAATGCTAGATATCTGAGTCATATGGCTAATGCATAATCTCTCATTCACTGATTTCAGAGAAAATCACCCAGTGTCCAGTTTTGCAGCATTAGACATGATTTGTAAACAAAAAGAATGACTTTTCACTTTACATCATATGCAAATATCACAGCGAAATTTCAGTTGGAATTTATTGGATTAGATATGTTCTGATATTTACTATGTTACCGTATCTAATGTATGCTTTCAGAGACATTTAGCAACTAATGCTAATACCCAATGTTCTACTTCCTGTCATTTTGTACAGCTAGTCCTGACATCTCATAGTTCATGTATCCTTCAATTAGTCCTTATTTAAATCTAATGTCCCAAAAGAAATACAAAACTTCAATTAAAATAAATAATGGACTTGGAGTAATATGCTAAGCATAACATTTATCTCTGGCACAAAACACATGCAACTGTCAGTTTCCCACCTTAAATCAGTGAAGTAAGTGGGATAGAATTTAAAGTGCTTTTTCCTCTCCCAAAAAGCCTTAGCTAGCCTACTGATTTATGGGGTTTAATTTTACTTCTATATATCAGAAAGAATTGGTTGAATTTTTTTAATAGTTATTGCAGTAATGCATACAAGACCTACACAGGATTGGAGCTCTTGTTTTCTGGGTTTTACACAAATGTTACTGCAGATATTAAATGTTATTGCAAATATTACAATCTTAGTGGGCAAGATGAGTAGTTAAGAGGATTGAGAAGTTTGTAAATCTGAAGCTCAGTGGTAAACCCAAGAAAATAATGCACTATGAGTCAGGAGAGGGAGATTATTGGCATTAAGTGCTGAAGCATCCACAGAAAATATAATTTGGAGTTATCAAGTTCCCTGAGAGATCAGTGAGAAATATTCCTCCCAAAGACACATCAGGAAGCTTCAGGGGAGACCTTGTGAAGACCTCATTATGTCTTCTTGGCCTCTGGACTATGTTAGTAAATCTATTCTTGGGCTTCTGCACCGCAACCTCTTGCTTATCTCTCTGCGTGTGTTCATCAGATAATAAAATATCCCTTATAACTCTTAGAGGTGTAGATATTACATATACAGCATTGTGCTACAGTAGAGTTTGTTTTCCCGGAACAGTTTCAGACAAAATCAAGTATTTGTTTTCTCTGGTACCTTGTTGGCAACAGAGCTTTTTCTTGAAGACACTTGTCTTCTCATTTAAATGTGAAAACTGGGTCTAAAATCACATCTGAAAAGGAAGCATTATTTAGTTACTGCGTAGTGAACGTTATTAATATGGCCTTCACAAACCCTGAAGTATGCTGTGCTTTTTTTTACTTCTGAAAATATAGGAGGTATGTGACTGGAAAGAGAGATTTAGAGTGTGTACTGTCTAGCTCAGTTATGAGTTATCTTTTTCTTTTCTCTTTTGTGGATGGCAGATTTAATATTTTACTGATGTTTTAAAATAATTGCACTTCAAATATTTTCCTATTGTCCTATTTCCTTTTTCATCTTTATTATTTTCAGTATTTTCCTCCTTTCCTCACCAGGTTATATTGCAAATCCACAGTCTGCCTTCTACAGTTTCAATTTAATCACAGGTCAGACAGAAGATTATTAACTTTTCTGTTGTATCACAAATTAAGATTTACACTTTAATCACCCTGGAAACCTCATGTTGGATGATGGTTCCTGCCTCTGGTGATTTTCTGGGATCTCTTCCTGCACTCCTCCCAGTGTAGGGAAAAAGGAGTGCTACCTGGTTTCCTGAAGTCTGCTTGGAGAAGGTCTTTCAATCAGCTTGTGTTTCAGTTTTTGTAAATGTTATGTCAATCACAGGCTCTGATTTTTGAAAGTTAGACTTTTCTGAATTGTTTAGCTTAGGTTACGCCAATGTTTCTATCAGGAGTTGCACCTGAGCCAAGCTTGAGGTCACTGTGCTGAAAAGTCTACATGACTGAGCATGATGCTCAAACAATGAAGGTGTGCAGAAATGCCCGTGAGAGTTTTCATGAAAGACAAAAAAGGTCCCAGGAAAGTATTGTGGATGATAACCTGGTTCTGTTGTGAACAATTTCTTGGAGATGAGAGAAATTGTTGTGGAATTTGTACTCTTTACTTTCTGGAGCTCTAAGGCAATATAGTACTTCTATCTGCAACATAGAGAAGGTAATTTTAAAGCCAGATACTGATGATATCACTGCATGTAAAAGCTGACTGAAGAACTTTGCTTTTAGCTTTTCAGAAGTTAAGAAAGATGTGTTTCTTTGTTTTCTTTTCTTTTGCAGAAAAATTGCAAAACTTTATGTTTGGTGTTCGATTATATTAAGATGTCTTTCTTCTATATAAGAAAATGTAAATATTCCATATTATAAATTGAAATTCTGCTTTTAATATGACTCTATATACCCAATTTCCCAAAACTGTCAAATTCATTGGTATGGTTTATAGGTTTTGTTTTTGAAATTTTTACACTGGTGTTAAATGAGTCAAACTTGATAATAAATTCTTGTTAAAATGTCAGGAAAATAAGTTTATCATACTGGCAATCAGAATTATAATGGCATACCAGACAGTTCTGTAATTTTTAGCTCTCTTCAAGATCCTGTAAGGCTACACTTCCCAAGGTGGGAGGAGAAAGTTTCAATCAATCAAGCAAGATACCACTTTGAGACAAACAGCTTTATTTGCCCCCAGTTTAATACAAATGCTCAGAAATGACTTCTGAATGACCTTTACTTTAATCAAGCCAAAACTTGCTTGGTTTACACTAACTGATGTTATTCAGAATAAAAAAGTGCTGAAGCCAATGAGCTGATTGACACAGCTAGAAAAGCTGAAACATGGTTAACTATGTGTTTTAATGTGGTTTATCTAGCTGGATCAACGTTTGGGTAAAACATTCCATGAGAAGCCAAGAGTTTCACAGTGTACCTTGTGATATGCGCCATGTTCAAGCAAACAGGTTGATTTACTACAGCTTTTATTTCACCTAGAAATGTGGATTTTTTTAAGAGAATAATTTCAGAATCTCCTTTAAGAGGCCCATGTCGCTGAGGTGAGGAAAATAATGCCAGTGCTAAAAGTATGAATGATAACAGAAAGCTCCGAAGGTCACTTTTTGTAGAATCCTCTGAGATAAGAATTTTTAATTAGAAAACTACCAAAATATCCAGCTTAATAGTAGTTCTTTATACAATATTGACTCTACTTATAAGAGTCCTTTAAACAAGAGAAAGAGAAATCAGTGAAAATTAGGCACTTACTAAATATGTTGTGTTACACATTTACCAGGTGCAAACAGTTAACTACTGATCAATTTGAGTAGTTTTGCATACTGAAAATCTAACTCTATTAACTCTTATTTTCAGACAAAACTTGAATTACAACCTATTCATAAAGTAAGCATAATCTCTCAATTTATAGAAAAAATCAAAACCAAGGCACATTTCACTCATAACAGCATCTCACTGTGATGCTGACATGCAGTAGAAAAGTACTTGCACTTTAATAAGAAATCCTTGCCATAAAATGTTCAACAAATACTTTTTTCTAACTGACATTTTTAGGAGGCAAATCACTGCAAGGTTGTCTAGGGCAGACAAATCACTAAAGCTTGATGAAGTAATTATGAAAGCATTTTTTCCACAGGTGAAGCAGCTCAAAAGTCCGTAAGTGTCTAGATTGTACATAATCTGGTATAGCTCTAATGATCATACTATAAACTCAGTCTGCAAAATCAGTAAAATAGATAAGCAATTCTTGTATACTACCCAGCAATTCCTCAAAAACTTATTTCTTAGTTCTTTGGTAGTAAAATGGAAACCCAAGTCATAATTAAATGTGAGATGTGTAGATGATGAAACATTGAATTCAGCAAGGAGCTGGAGAAGCTCATGCCTGTATCTCCCAGGTAATTACTGTGCTGCAGCAAAGTATCTGCAAGAGCTTCCTCTGCCAGGAGGGATGTATTTTATGTTGCTGAACCACTATGAGTGTGTTCAGCTGGGACAAGCTCACAGGAGAAGCATGTAGAGAGATAGAAATACTGAAGAAAATCTATTTATTTGCCATTGCACATAGAGTGAGAACAAAGAACTCCTATAGGATTTTGTTTTTTGAAAAAATGTACAGCAAAAAAAGTGGGGGGTTTAGATCAAATTCGTGCAGTCTGTATCAGCTCTCAAGTCTACAGGTATTTATTAGATTATATAAACAAAGTATCAGCTCATTTAAAGGGACAGCGCTCTCTCTACATCTTTTAGTTGCTTCCTGTAAGGTAAAACCCTCACCTATGATTCTGGAAATTACTTCCTTTGAGATAACACCATCACCTAGTTTTATCCAGAAAGTCAGCTCTCTGGCTTTCTGTACCACTGTATAGCATTTAAAATACTAATAATTTAAAAAATCACAGACCACTAGGTCAAGATATTAGCCTGCTTACTGTAGGAAGCTCATATATCCTGGATATTGATTTCCACGGAATCAGGGGGGGACATAAGAGCAGAGTTAGGAAGCACACAAGAAGTATGTTACTTTGAAGACTGGGATTATAAAGAGAGGATGAGAAAACAAAAAAAATTTCAGAAGGAAGTAGGCAGACAAGTAGGCAAAACACTGTGAGAAGGGCAATACAGAGTGCTGGTGGAAAGCCAGCAAACTGCATTGAGGAAGAGGATTAGCAAGCATGGTAATGTATAAGGTATCTAAGGGGGATGTTCAGAAGTGAGTTTTCATTTTGATCATTCTGTTGGACCTCAGCTGAGGTTTCTGTGTCTTGCAGGTGTGAGAGCTGAGTCTGCATTTATGTGCTGTAATCTCTTCCAATATTCTAGCATACGTTTTCAGTAGAAAATATTCAATATATTTTAGAAATACCCTATTTTCTGGAGATCTGTTTTGAAACAGAAGTAAAAGAGAAGAACTAAATTAAAATCATAACTCTCCATTGTTTTGGGAATGAAGGGCTATTTTCTGCCAAGTAGAATAAACCTTGATGTTTGGTTTTTGTTCCCAAAATAAAATGAGTTACTACAATGCATTATGTAGAGCTGCAAGTCATCTTCATAACCCCAATTATTTTAAAGTATTTTTATTTTCTCTTTCAAATGCAAAGTCCTTGACTGGAAGACAATGGTCTATTACATAAATATCCTTGTGGATAGTATGAAGAGTGATAAATATATGGAAGCCATTGTAAGAGGGATAACATACAATAAATCCATTTAAAATGAATATAGATGAAGAGCATGTATTCTCTTGTGCTGCGGAAAGTTTGTGCAGCCAGCTGAGAAAACTGCTTGCAACTCAAAAATGTTTAGGTTTTTTGTTTAAAAGTTTACAACTGCATGCATGCCATCCATTCTCAGGGCCCTTGACCTTAGGAGACCAGATACAGTCACTCAAAATAGCTAGCACAATTACTATTTAAGAAAAAGAGAGAAAAATTAGAAAACTAAGGCAAGAGAAGTGATGTGCTGTCATTGAGACTCATCAGTAACCACATTGTTTCCTGCCATTGTCTTGTCAGCTAACAAAGAGCTTCTGTACATTCCCCACAGCCTGTTGCAGCGCTGGAGAGCAGCTGTGGCCATATGGCAAGCAATGCTATGACTAATTTACACAATGTTACCCACTGAGGAAAGACCCACTGTGGCAACCAAACAGCCAGCCGCTGCAGTTTATTTTACTACAGAATCAATGCTTTTGTGGTGAAGGGAAGGACCGTAACTTCTCAGGAACTGAAGTATGTCCAGACAGGAATATATATATATACACCCCAGACAGGAATCTGAACTAGGGGCTGAGGGTGTCCACAGCATGGGCTGTAGAAACTTCCTCGTGGGTGGCTACTGTCCAGCAGCAGAACAGCTGGTTGGTCTGGGTGACCTGTCCCATCAACAGCCCAATCACCTTCAGATGAAGGCAAAGTGGTAGCTCAGGTTCTGTGACAATCTGAAAATCCCTGTCGATAGCTTGAAGAACAGGTCTGGCCACAGACATACCCATGACCCAGCTCAAACCCCACCAGACCTTCTAGGTGAGGGGCAGACACATACTGGGCAGGGGACCCTGCTGGCACTGGTCAGGGCAGTTAGGACCCATGGGTGCACACAGGCCTGGCACATGTGCCCTGAGATGTCACTCACTGTGGGACAGAGAGGGTTTGTTCAAAATGTTTTGATCTTGGAAGGGTGAGTTTAAAAAACAGTCTCCTCCAGATCACCGGTATGAGCAGGCTGTTTTAAACCTGGACTTCCAATCTGAAGTGTGCAGAAATTATGAACTGTAAGCAGCCATCCGAACACATCTGGCATCCAGCAGCAGGCCAGTTCCATTCTTCAGGTACAAATAAATATATATGCTGAAGCTAATAGGCGTTGAGAGTAGTGGAGCTCTCAATTTGTCCGCTGAAAGAGTACATGAATAAATTTATGACACTTCAGGCAGGTGGATATTATCCATCTCTCATTTCTGTAAGGTTATTTTACTGTTTATGTTTAGTCCAGCCCATGTCCATCTGCACGCTTTTATGATAACTTCCACACTTTTAGTCTGAAATTGACAGTTCAGCTTGCTATATATCAAGCCAAACTCTTGTGGGTCCTCTCTGCCTTTATCCTTTCCCAAAATCATCACACATACATTCAGAAATTAGGAAGATTGCTTACGCAGAGCTCTTCTTTGTGCTGTCCTGAAGTCTTTAAAAGGTTCTTTTCAGAACAAGCTGCAAGTCACGTTGCAAATGCTGATATTGAAGAGCCAGCATTTCCTGTCTCCTATTACCTCTGTGCTTATCCCCGAGACATTTACTTCCATTAACAACACAACGCCTTTGAAAATCGAGTGCATTCTCATCAAGTTCATTCCCAACTGAAGCCCTTGCAAGCTGCATTTAAGTTCTGCTGACAAGACATTCTGTCAGCCCCACTTTTAGGCTTCCTTCCATAATGATGATATATTCCTTTAAGATCACCATAATGGTGTAACCTGGAGTCCTCAGCTCTTCTAGCGGGGCTAACTTTAAAAGCTATAAGCAGCCTGTATGCTCTGGCCTCTGCAGCTTTGTTAATAAAAGGGTGTATGTGTGTCTGGGTTTAATACTGCCTCAATTGTATACCTGGCAGTGATGGAATTAAACCAGAGCTAATAAAAGTAAGACAAACGGATAAATAAAAAGGTACTTACTGTAGAAGTATAAATAGGACATATAGAAAAACAGAATTATAAATTCCATCTTGATCTAAATACAATTCAAAACAATGGACTGAATGCTGTTTGATCAGTTTTGTGTAGATACGCATTAGCAATGTGGAAAAATGGTTCAGACTTGCCCACTGTGAAAGAACAGGTGAACTGCACAGGCCATTGTCAGGTCTCAGTTCTTGAGCTAGAGACACACACATGTGGGGACACCCTCCACACCCCATTACACAGCTACCACACCCACAACTTGTCATTACAGGTATCTGGGAAATGTGTATTGAAAGGCAATACAAAAGCAAATAAGCAGTCATTCAGATTCAGCTCCTGTTACTTTTTTTCACAGTCTTGATTAGCCTGTTCTTTAGTGGTCCTTCTGAAAGCAAGCAGATGGTTTTACAGACAAAATGCAATACAGGGAAGAATTCTAGTCATAAGCATTTTAGTCATTTGGGAAAATAGTCATTTGTCTTTTCTTTTTTTGGGCTTTTCTTCTCCTAGTTTTTAAGCCTACAACTTTTTACTTCTGATTAAATCTTACTAAAAAAAATTGCTATGCTTATTTTCTCATCTTATCCCCCAATACAAAGAGTTAAATATAACTTGGGGTGCAAATATAGGTTTCATAGGAAGGGATGTATATTAACACTTAACTGCTAGGAAACCTGCAGTGTGAATGACTCCAGAAATGGGAAACAAAAGGGTAAAAAGCATATTGCAAAGTTACTTCTGACCATTAATTCCGACCATGATGATGAACCCTCCAGTTCATCCAACCCACCAGTCCTTCATTCATGTCTGCGATGTTGCTCTCCTTCAGAACAACTGCAATCACCAAATTAACAATTGATTTGTTGGAAAATGTTTTTCAAGATTCAGAATTCAAATGCTTTGGTAACCAACAAATTATAATTTTTTTTTTTAGTATTTTTTTGTCTCAAAGATTTCCCAATATTGCTTTCAGAAGTGCAGCAATAATTGTTTAATAGTATAGAGGACATTGCTAATAATGTCCCAACAACCTGGCCTCTTTCAAACTTATGATAAAACTAATTTACAATAGTTTATCTTCCCATCAATTCAAGAGAAAATATAATTCATTTTTAGTGTTTGGAACTCTTAAGAACATGCCACAGAGAAGAGTCAAACACTTCAAAGATAAAATATGTTTCACACTTCTTAAAGCATCTTTTGCTTTGAATTACCATAAAGCCCTCTTATAATTTTTAAAAATACCTTTTAAATCTGCTTACAGCTATGAGGAAGCTGCTGCCCAAGGTGCTAAACTGCAAATAGATTTAAAGGTTATTTGTTTTCAAACATCCTGTTTCTCCCTTTTGAGAGCTGCTTCATCTCCAGCTGCAGGTACTTCAAAGACAACCATTTGAGAAATGGGCTGCAGCTGAAATCAGGAATAACTCTTTTAGTTTACGTGTTGAACAAAGCATGATTTGCAGTTATAAGCACTTCAGATATCTTTCTAGTGAAAGATAATTAATTACTGTTTAAAAAAAAATAACCTACCTAGCTCTGATGAGTTTCTGCTTTATGCATTTTAAGCTCCTGTACAGTAAATTATTGTACTATATAACTCTTATTACTTATTGTGCCATCTCATTGATCAAAGGTTTTCCCTTTTATCTTCTGCAAACACCAGCCTGAATCTCTGCTGTCATAGGGGTCATTTGTGTCTTTCATACCAATAAATGTTCAGACTCATTTCAGACTTCTTGCTGTCAAATGAAGATATTCTTGTTTTCAGTCTGTTATTTCCCTATTAGTTACAGAACAGTTTCAATACAGGAATGAAGGAAAGGCCTGGGTCTTGCCTTGTTTTTATCCTAGGCCTTAATTTCTTTGTTGTCCAGTGAGATGGTCTGCATTTCTATTCATAGGAAGAGGAGTGGAAGAGTGGAGGAATGGTGGTACATGTTTACTTTTAGAATGAGTTCGAGTTGTTAAGGATAGTAGATCAGTCCTGTTCAGGACAAATTTTGAAATTATTTATGTTAATACAATGCAAAAGAGAGTAAAGTGGTGCTGAACAATTAAGAAATCTTTTTTTTCCTCTTCTCTGTAAAGGCTGTGATGGGTGGGGTAATGGTGAAATATGTTACACAATTAAGATTGCTTTTCAGATAAGTTTTAGCTATAAAAGCAGGCTATTCTGAAATACAAATGAATGCAAATTTTAAAAAGGAATAGTGGTAAAATTTCAATGTTTATAATTAAGGTACTTAAATCCATTACTATTGTTGGTTCTTACCATTCTATTATCATCCAAAAATGCTTTCTGCTTCGAAGTGAGATGTTGTGACATGACTTACTGTCATCTATGAGCAGGTAAAGTCAGTATATAAGCCATTTCAATAGTTGTTTAATTACAGTGCCATTTTTAATTATCATTCCAATGCATTTGGAATGCCTAATTTGAGTGTTTCTAGTGAGCAACACCGCACCTGAAAAGCAGCTGTAAGTTACAAATGAAAAAAGTAATGTTTATAACTGGAACAATTATTATAATGGGTTTAAATTCTACTATTTAGAGGATTTGTGTTTCTTTGGAATGTGGACAATTATTGACTATTTATTAAAATCAGCAACTGTATTCTCCCTTTGTGTTTTGAAAGGACAAGTTAAAAAAAGAGAAGAAGGTCTAATGCAATGTTTTGTTTGCAGCTGCAAGCTCTTAACTACAAATGAAGGCTGTGGGAGACTGAGCTGATGTGACCACTGTGTAAAAAACTGCTGATTCTAACATGCAGACCTCAAGACTGTCATGGATTAAATCTTCAGGAAGAAAAGAAAAGCACTGGCATAGAAGAGCTGTTGAAATTTTCATCTTTTAAACATTTGCTCTTTGGAGTTATGCTAGAAAAATGGGCAGGTGCTTGGGCTCACTGCACAATGTATGAAAAAATAGCTGCTGAAATTTGAAGCCTCTAATGAGAGAACCAGGTATAGTTAATCAATAGAACAATACTGAGAAGAAAGTGTTTTGAATCCCACGTTTCTCCAGGGATTTGCTGATTTCTTCAGTTTTATCAACTTCCTTCAGGATCCATAATGTACACGGTTTATTGAAAGCTGGCATTTTTTATTTTATTCTATGTTTTTCCCACCCTATTGGACTTAGGACTGTGACAGACACTGCCTCTTTGTAGACTATTGCTCCTTCTAGGCTTTGGATTGTAGTTTGAGTTGCAGTTGTACATATCCATGCTCTGCCTATCTGCCATCAGGTAACTGAGAGCGCATTCATTTTGGCCAGGATCTGACAGGGTTACTGTTGTCTTCATCCGGGGCTGCAGTCTCAAACCTAACAACTCAGTAATCAAAAGCCTTGAAATTATTTCCCTGAAAATGGAGTAGAAATGGTACTAGGCTTTATCTCTCAGATGTCCAAGCTAACCTCCTCCTTCCATGGTATGTCAGAATCTTGTAATGCCATTTTTTCCCTAAGATTTATTTAGTTTGCACTTTCTTAGACCTGAAAGAAAGAAGAAAGAGTTGATTCTTTAAATAAATCTGATCTTCCTGGAGTCTAAAATGTGTTTTCAAGTTAGATATATTCTGTCCAGCCTGTTCTAACATTTGAAACTCAGTTAGACAGTCATAAAAATCTGAACTCTGAAGGCTGAGTAAATTCATTAGACTATTTTTGTCCAGTTAGTCCAAATGGGTGTGAAGAAGGGTCTATGCCAGCCAAGTGATATTCTTCTTATAGATGAGGAATCTAATAAATCTGTTTAACTTGAGATGCTTTGTAGTTTGCACTCACTTGGGATTTTAGGGATATGATTTTCAAAGACTGTAATATTTTCATCCAAGATAAAATCCACATGGAGTAAGAAGAGGACTCAGAAAACTCGTAGGGCTCCTTCTAGAGCTAACAGGTCTTGTCCTTGCAACCCAGTTAATTCTTGAGAGACTTACAATGAAAAGAAGCCAAAACTTTTGGGTGTTGCCTCTCCACTATGCTGGGCAGCACACATATCTTGGAAACAAGTCTGACATTGATTACTCTTGCTGTTATGATATATGCTCCCATAAAGGGCATAGAGCGCAGAATGGGTGTTGATGCTGTCTTGAGTAGGATTAGCAACAAAATTTATAGTCCTTATTTATAGGTGGTCTTTTTTTCTTATTTATGGTTTGCTCTTTGTACATGACAGTGGCATTCAGTGACTGAATCAGACACAGACAACTATTCAGGCGGACAGTTTACTCCTGTTTCCGGCGTATATCTTATTTTGGAGTAATCCAGAGGGTGAGAGAGAAGGAATGGCTCTAAAGATTATATTCAAGAAGAATGAATGTGTTTGCATGCTTCTAACCCAAGCTTTTGTCTCATCTTGCCTTCTCTGATCTTCACATTCGATCTCAGAAATCAAAAATACATTAAAGCATAACCCTTTTAACTGTTGACAAAATGTTGCCACAGCTCTTTCAGAAACCAAAATAGCCACTTTTCATACCATGCTATATGATGTTGCGCTGTTTTCAAGATCCTTCCTTAAAGAGGAATTATTTTAAAATATCACTTCACCTTTTTTAAACTTAGCATATGATTTTCATCTAGATATTTAAAGATTCTCAGTGTTTTCCAAAAGGCTAGCATTGCCAAAAGATACTTCTCCTGACTTTTCCCTCAGTATTGACACAGCTGTGTTAATGAAGCTACTGGAGTTGCCATGTAATTGAACACTGGATATACATCTGGGATTTTTCCAGTTTCTCCAATTGTGCTACTTAAGATGCTGCTCTGGCTGAATTTAGAAAACAGTAATTAGTAGGACAGTTGGTTCTTTTCCCATTTTTTTCTTTTCAGATGGATGTGACATTTTTGGATACTTTTTCAATTGTGCTAAGCATAACAAAACAATGGGGCACTTACTGCCTCTGCTTTCAGTAGGTAACAAAAATACTTGCTTACTATGGCAAGCTACTCATTTTTCTTACTGTCAAGTATAGAGGTGCCTTGTTCAAGGATGATTCAAAGGCAACACTTAAGGATATCTTTCTGTATAGTTATCATTAGATAAGTAAGGACAGTATTAAAAAAAACCAAACAAACAAACAAGCAAAAAAAAAACCCAAACAAAACAAAAGAAAAAATCAAACCACAAAAACCTCATATCCCGGCATAATAATAAATCACACAATCTCAACAGTGTGTATTTCACCTTTCACACTGTGCTATATCGACCATATTGAGAAGTAATTTATTTGATGTCCTTCAGAAAAGACTCAACAATGCATTTACAGGCCACTTTATGCATGCAAAGATCTCCTAGCTCAGCTGAGAGCTTAAAAATCTTACTGTACCACACTAAATCCAAAGTAAACTGTCCCGGCTAAGTTTGAGCTGCAGCTCAAATGCAGACCTCTGGTTTAGATTCTGGTAATGCTGTTTCATGAATCAGTTTGCTTCTGCCAGTAAAGTTTCAGTTAAAGAACATTTATCTCTGGGATGAAGGAAAAGACATCAAGACTGCTACGTCTCTCCCTAAAATAAATACAGGTGTGTCAACCACAGATGAAGTATGTTTTGCATGACTAGAGGAACATGTCGTTTTTTTAGCCCTGTCCTCAGCAGTAAGAGACGTCTATGTCACTTTCAGTTGAGGGAAATGCCTCTGATTTTAAGGAATGCTGAAAGTACTTCCTTTGGCTCTTCTGATCCCTCTAAAAAATGAAATTAGAGGGAGATTGAAAGTTCTGCCACAGGTTATTCTTTAGTTCATGAAAATGTGTTTTATTGAATTACTTATTATGATGATACGGTGGCCTGAAGAAAAATCTCCTCTTGAATTCTTAAAGTTGACATTTTGCTTCCCTAGCAGCTCATGAGTACCTTTGGTTATATAGCACTGTACAGTGTCTTTCTACAAAGGGCCTTTTGTGTTGTGCAGAGTCGAGGTAAGCATGAAAGAGCCTCTGCTTGCTTTTGAGCTCTGTGACTCTGGAAGATGGAGACTAGCTGTACATTAATCAAAGCAATTACAGATGGGAAGGCTGCTGGACTGCTTCCTGCAGGTTTTCAGAGTGGGAAGGAGAGCGAGTTTGACTTTAGATAGCATAAGTATTGGGTATCCCACCACTAAATCTGACCGTATTCCATACAAGTCACAGATAGGAATTTTTCCCAAAGTATTCTGCTTAATATTTACCCCATTGGTTTCATCATGTACTCAAGTTGAAGCTCTTTTACTGTTTTTTAAAAATATGATCTTTCTTTTCCTTCATGTGTGTATCCTTGAACTACTGGTAAGAATTTATCTCATTTTAAAAAGCCATCTTTCAAACCACTCCAGATACAACTTTATCTTTCTGCTTATGGAGGAGAGTTCATTCTCATTCAATCTTTAAATACCAACAGAGGTCCAAATGGAACACAATATACTGTTATCATTCCTGTTCCTGATGAGAGGGTGCATTCCCAGCCAAAGATGGGAAAATACAGCTACAGACACTGCACAACCATGGTTTTAATATTTCTAGAATTACCGTGTTATATGTCAATGTTTAAGATACCTAGTTGCCTCTTCTTACTGCATGAATGTAGCTCATTGATGGTGCAGAACTGAAAGAGTTGGATTCCTACAGGATTTCTGTACATGATATTTTAAAAATTAGGTGTTAATAATTGCCATTACCTACCAAAAAGAGAAGAAAATAAAAAATAATATAGTAAAATAAGTTTTGATGTAGATTTAAAAACATAAACCCTACTGTATTAATAATGACAGTCATGAGGCAGGAGAGAGCAACCCTGCTTGTTACCTTCAAACACAGCATGCGTTACATGTTCAATTAACCCCATCTTAGATCCAGATCCCCCATTGTCCAAACAGCAGCTGTGGTACAGTGGCTTGTTTCAAAACTTTTAGATTGACATTTTCCTCTGAGATGAAAGATGGGTGTGGACGAGGGAGCAGCTAACTCTGGGGACCATTCCTTCCAAAACAACATAGCATGTGAGGACCATAAGGAAGACCTGAGTCAGGTGGTATGAAGGGGCTCTGTTAAAGACAGACTACTCCTGACATGTGCAGATGTAACCAGTTTTTGCCATCTTCCCTGGGGACCAGAAACTCCTTCAGGAAGAGGGGGACTTCAGCAGCTGCATACTCATCTGGTCAGACATTTTTCTACAGTTATCTTAATTTTTAAAGAAGGTTTCAATATAATGTTTATATTATATTATTGTTCATGGCATCCTCTACTGTCTCTCATCTCATATATATTCCTTCAGAATGGATTACTCAGTCTTCACAGAGTGATCCTGCTGTGTACTGCCTGAAATCCAGTTCTTAAATTTGAAGAAAGACAGTTGTATATGAGTGACACAGAAGTAAGTCTGTCAGATTTCCCTTCATGTGGGTAGCAGCTCTCATGGCATATATATCTCATTCCTGCATCTATCAGCTCCTGAGCTATCATTTTTATCTGTAAGAATTTATATCTGATTGGCAGTGGTGTGCTTATGGCTGGAGATCCTTTCACAGTTTCAGAAGCAAAGCCTGATTATGTGCAATTACCGCTGGGTTTGAGCCCATGAGCCTTTGTGGCTGAACTGCTTTATTTCTACAGAGAATGTGGGAACATTTCAATTTAAATCTGTTCTCCTTTCCCACTTCTTCTCTCCCTTTCCTATGTTCAAAATTACTATATATGAATTATAGCCACAGACTGTGAATAGAGGTGATGCTATACCACAGAGGACAGAATGAAGAGAATGGGTGATGCATAGCCTTTATGTTGAACCTTGGTACAGAATGTGCTGCCATAGCAGATTGGATGTGTAGGCACATTTTACAGAGCAATCTAAAGGAGCAATGTGGGTAGCTAAAGTTGAGTTTTAAGTATATCCTGGATTTGAGAACACAAGTTCATGACTGTTGATCACAAGTCATACAGAGCTCTGTATCTGTCTCCACTGTCCAGATTCTGTCATGTTCTACTTTGATGTCTTTGTCAAAGCTCCATTTTATAGGCTAAATGACCTCTGGTAATCTAAATGCCTTCCATAGAAAAGGAAAACAATGACACAGTAGCCATTCTTCTTGTATCTGATTTCTGAGCACTGGGCTCTACTGTGGAAGAAGCCCTGCTGAAGGTTAGGTGTTACTTCCCATATGAGCTGCACATACTGTTGGTACAATCATTTATGTGCTGTGAGCATGTTTTTTCCTTCCCTAAGCATGGCTTCAGCAATAGGGAAGGAAGGGAGATTCATCCTGGGTTGCTTTGCTTTCCATGGTCCTGCCCCATTTCATCCATCGACCTATGTCTATAGCTTGCTAGATATCTTAAATTCTAAAGAGCACTCTACTTACAACCTCAGCAATGCATGTCATATCTACAGGTCTGTGGTGTAAAGATTTTCTTAATTGGAATTTGGCAACTGTGAATATGTATGTAGCTATGTAACTACCTATTTCCTAGCAACAGGAAGATTCTTACAGTGAGTTTTAACCTGCAGCAGCTGACTGGGGAAATCTTATTGGCCACATTATTTTGTGAATGAGTGAGGGGATGAACTGTAGATATTGTACAATGTTAGTGTGCACTGCCACCCAGGAGCTGTATTCAGGAAAATGTCATCCTGAAGGCTGCAATAAGGGAAAATAATTTCTCATTTATGTCACTTACATGCAGTAAAAAAGTGAGATATGGCTTGATGTATGGAGATGACATTGAGTCATAGTATTGCACGTATAATCATGAGTTATGATGCCATAGATAAGATAGAATAAAATGATAATTTGATGTGAATTTTCTTATATTCTAGATACCAATTGGAAATTAAGAAAAGTCACCATGGCTTTTATCAATTAATGTTTTTTATTCTTCTGCTCCATTGTCACACTCACAGCCACAGAGTTATGTTATTTCCTACTTGGGGTCCAGATGCAATGTTTCTGCTTCTATTTCATAGGGTAATCAGCCAGAGGGTTTCAAAAAAGTAGTCCTGCCAGTCAGGGGATTGTTCTGAAACACCATCTCCTGAAAGAGAGAATAATAATAATAATCCTTTTAAGCAGACATAAGAGATTTACATTAAGTGAACAGGGGAAAAACCTTCCTCAGCTGCTACAGACTCTGATAATCTACTGCCTCAGCCCACTTGCCACCTACTACTTCCCCCATGACAAACAAACTTATGCTTCAGCTTTTTACTCTCTTATCACAAAGCATGTATGAGGGTTGGAACTAGATGATCTTAAGGTCATTTCCTAACCATTCTATGAATTGATCTATGAATCCCACAAAAATGATGACTTGTAGATAGGACTCCCCATGAGAGCAAGCAACTTGCACAGCCTCCTTGCTCTGCTGGTTTTAAAAAGAAGAAATTCTTGCCAGCAAAGTCAGGTGCCATTTCTCTGCTCCTAGGACAACACTGCAGCACTAAGAATACCAAGAAATGGCACTTCTTTGAATAAGAATGCAAAAATAGATGCACTGGGTCTAACCAAACCTTCAACTAAGTCAGTATCCAGCTGTGTCCAAAAATGGGGATGAGGGAAGACTGTGATGCATGTAGTATTAAAAAACTGACTAAATGTGGCCCTGAGAAACCTGATCTAACTCTGAAACTGGCCTTGCTTTGAGTAAATGTTGTCCTAGATAATGTACAGAATGCACTTTTAACCTAAGTTGTTCCCTGGTTCCAATCAAAGAAGTCTTTCTACCACTAAACTGAATATTACCAGAGCCTCTAAAAATTTACAGCTCATGCTGTATCTGTGGGAAGAATTTCCAGTACTTCATTGGAAGAGGAAATCCCCATTGTATTACTGTTCTGGGTTCTCTGGGATACAGTTAGTTTTCTTCTTAGTAGCTGGTACAGTGCTGTGTTTCAACTTAGTATGAGAATAATGTTCATAACTGTTCATAAATGTTTTAGCTGTTGCTAAGTAGTGCTTACCCTAATCAAGGACTTTTCAGGTTCTCATGATCTGCCACTGACAAGGTTCACACGAAGCCAGGAGGGAGCAGAGACAGGACACCTGACCTAAACTAGGCAAAGGGATATTCCATATCACAGTGCATCATGCCCAGTATATGAACTGGGGGGAGTTAGCTGGGAGCCACTAATGGCTGCTTCCGGACAGGCTGGGCCTTGGTCAGCAGGTGGTGAGCAATTGTATCGTGCATCATTTGTGTCTCTTGGGGTTCATTGCTCTCTTTCTTTCTTACTTTTACTATTACTATTGCTATTGCCATTGCTATTATTATTTTATCAACTTTATTTCAATTATTTAACTGTTCTCATTATTATTATTATTAATATTACATTTTACTTTATTTAAATTATTAAACTCTTATCTCAAGCCACAAGTTTTACCTTTTTTTTTCCAAGTCTCCTTCCTATCCCACTTTGGGTGTTGGGAGTGTGTGACCAGCTGTGTGGTATTTATTTGCCAGCTGGGATTAAACCACTACAACTACATACTGTTATACAGACCAATGCTAGAGCTTTATTTTAGGTTTGTGTACTGAATAGTGAAACTTGTCCCCTAAATAATTATTAAGTGAAACTAAACATCACATCAGACACCATTACAAGGAAGAAGTTTCATAGAAGAAAAAAAACACATTTCTTATATGAGGTCTTGTTTCACATAGTGAAATAGATTCTAAGTTTTTTGGGGTTTATTTTCAATCGTGCTGCTGCAATGAAAGGTTAATTTGGCCCAAGACACACAACTCTGTCTTTTACTGCTCAGTCTTTAATATAAAATTATAAATTTTATCTGTGTATATCAAAGCTCTGTTCTTGACAACTTTGCCACATCTGCTTTTTTTAGCATGGGTTTGGCACACTTGAGTGGAATGAACCTCAAAAATAGAAGGTCCTTATTCTTTTAAAACATATGTGTACTGTCTTTGTAATAGAAATACAGAATCACCTGTAACTCGTGGCTGAAATTCTTCATTTGAAAACCATGGACTTTGCATTTCCCATTCAAAAACCATCTTCTGATGCATCTTGAAAGGACTACAATGAATGTCTTAAAAAAAAATAGAGCTAAATTTCTTTCTTCCTGAAATGACAAAAAGAGTAATAAAATGGTGGGGTGTATGGAGGGAAAAGAGATGCAGTTTCTGGAAGCTTTTCCCAAGCAAAACAGCCTGCTAAAAAGCTGAATTGGAAAGGCTGTGTCTGAGAGGCAGAGCCCACTTTGCAAGGGGCTCCTTGAGTTTTTATCAGATATATTAGTGGCTTTGCAGAAAGAGATCCTCAAACGTACACAGCATTTAAGTAACTGAGCAGGCTGTGCTTGTTAGAAGAGGAAAGGAGCAAATGTGCAGGAGTGTTGAAGATCAGAGCTAATAGTTGCAATATCCACAGGGAACAGAGCTTCCCAACTGTTTGCATAGGGGATGTGTCCCACTTCCTTTTCTTGCCTACACAGGATCAGTGCTGCTCGCATTAACCCTAGCAGGGGGCTGGCCACAGACTTCATGCTTTTGTAATATTGGAAATATTACTTGAAGAACTAGTGGGAAGACATGCAGCAAATCTCCTCTGCTCCCACAGCAGAAAATGCTGTAATTGAAAGCTTAAAACCAGCTCTTCTTCAAGACCTTCACCTCTCTCCATGGCTCATTGAACTGAATGAAAATTGATTCAGAAATAAATATGAATAACTGCTTTGAATTACCTAGTCAAGGTTTATCTTTTGAACTTTTAACTCAAATTCAGGCAAATAAACTCACAAGGCATGTCCACCTGAACATTTTGTAGACCACATAAAGTTATGTGAAAAACACTTCAGCAGTGAAACCAAAATATTTGGGGAGGGGTGGGTTGAAGGAGGGAAATGGGTTTGATCCAAACAAACAGTTATCATTTATTCTTTGTCTGGCTGAAACAAAACCCAAACTATTAAGCACAGTCATTCATTTTCATTTTTGAAAAACTGTTTCTTACCTTGAAAGAAAATGTTGCATTAACAACTGCTTTTAAGAAATCAAAAGGTAGCAAAAGTTGAAGTTTATGAATAAGAAAGAGGGGGCAGGTTTTTAATTTTGTTTTGGTTTGTTTTGGGTTTTTTTTTCCTTTTAATATATGACTGTGTTTTTCCAGTTGCCTAACCTGGGAGGGGAGATCTGAACTTGTGTCTTGGAAGATTTGACGAGTGCCACCACATACTTGATCAAAACAGGAGTTTGACACGGTATTCCTTCAAATTCCCCAGGTGAATGAGACCTCACTGTATTTCAATAATTGCTTGCACATTTTATTAAAACTGTAAAAGAGAAAAAAACCCCATATTTGCTTGGTCAGGAACTACGAGGTAACAGGATAGAAGTCAGATCCCCTTGCAATATATGGCTCAAGGTCTCCCATCTCTCCTCAAGAGTCCCTCTATCACTTGTTCTTCAACCTTTTTTATTGGAATTGCTTAGGCTTTTTATTTGAATACTTCCTTCTTTTTTTCCAGGAAAATTCTGAATTTGCAAATATTTAGAGGAATCTACGCACATTTTTTAATCAATTAGCTACGTTAAAATTATTTTGCCTGGCCCTATGTAGGAGTAACATAACTTGATCAATTTTATTTTAATAAAAGCTGTATTTGAGCTAGTCATAAGCTACAGGCAGCACTTGACTGTGAACTTTTACTCTATTTTGTCTTGTATAAATTGAATGCTGAAATACTAATGACTTCTGGGAAACCTCTGTGCAGTAACTGACAGTGCTACAGAAAAGGAAAAAAAAAACATGTAGCAAATTTTGACCTCAGGATTGTCTTTGAATTGTGTTTTCATTAACTTTAGATACCAGGAGATTCTGGCACTGCTGAGATAAAGAACTCTCTGTTACAGTTGCATCAAATCATGGACAAAATTTATACAAAAGCAAATGGTCTTTTCTTTGTCTTGTTCACTTCTGTCTTTGTGAACATTTTCTTTGTGCTCCTTGTTTTCCCCCTTGAGCTTAGAAGAGAGCTTTTCCTATTCTTTTGTTAAAGTAAAGTTAGGAAGCTGTTGTTTCATCTGAAATATCATTATTTGTGACATTTCAGATGCCAGTAGAATGTTTCCGATTATTTTGTGAATACAGAATCAAGAATTTCATAATGAAATTTTTGCTCCAAACTGTGCTTCAGCTGTTTATTGTTCATAACATTGTGCCTTAAGTTTAGGTGTTCCCAAATGGGGAAATTATGCTCATGTGTCATCGTTAGATGTTTTTGCAAGTTGTGAGTCTCATTCAAAGCCCAGGAAAATAAATGAGAAACTTTCTGTTTATTTCTAATCCATTAACTGTGAATAGATAGCTGAAGCTTCACGGAAGAGGTGAAACCTTGCCTGTCTTGAAGTTAGTGGCAGAACTGTCTTGTACTTCTGCGGATTCAGGATTCCCTTCTGATCTTCAGTACCCTCTTTGGGATGGTTCAATTTCATCACCAATGCCTTGTGATTGTACCCAAGTGCCATATCACTCACCTTCCCTAGTATCATCAGTATACTAGCATTTTTGCACCACAGCATGCAGCTTCATCAAAACCAAAATGTGTTAAGAGACTTGGATTTTTTTCCCTGCAAATAGTTCTCCCAGTTTGAGATTATCTCAACATTCTGATCTCAGATGACAAAAAAATATATTTCTTGCTTTTGAATTTAACACTCAGATAGTTTCATATATATGTTTACAGTCTTGGGTTAAGTATTTAATCTTAATTTCATTTTTTAGCCTTATTGTAGAGTCATAGAATCAACTAGGTTGGAAAAGACCTTAAAGATCATCAAGTCCAACCTTTAAACATTATTTATATGACAATGTTTTGTTATCAAAAGCAAGATTGCTGATTCTTTCAAATCACTTCTTTTATTTACTTAATGTCACTGGAAATAATAAGATGTCGCTAACTTCAGCATGAAAACAGAAATCCTATTTTCAGGCCTGTGCTAGTTTATGCAAAGAAGTTCTGAATGAGATTGAGGAGAAGACTAAATGTCACAGAACAGGCAGAACAAGACTATGTGTACATTTTTAATTACTATTTTTGTAATGCCTCAATATAATGTGGTGGGCATGTGATATAGTGTCAGTTCCCAGAGGGAACTCACAGCCCTCCATCACAACTTCTCACCACCCTGTTCATGCTTATGACCATTTTTTTCAGGCCCCTGGGGCTATCAGTCTGTATCCCAGTGATGCTTCAAAAGGGCAGGTCTCCAGCTCCCCACAGCCTTGCCCTCTGCAGTCACAGGGAGCCCCCATCACCCTGGCCCGTGTAGCACTTTGACATAAAGCATAAGGCGGGTAAAGAGACAAAACTTAATGAGAGAGAGAATGAAAATAGCTGACTCCTATAATTTGAAGGAAAGGAGGGAGCAAGAGAAACATCATGAAGGCTGCATCAACAACTGCCCAGGTTTCTAAGAGAAAGAGAAATAAGCCCTAGTATACTGCTGAATTCATATTACTAACATCACTCAGTCTATATAATTTTCACTTTAATAAGTAAATAATGAATACTACAATATAGATATTTACGGACAATAGCCACCAAAGATACATTACCCATTAACTGCATTTCCAGCAAAGTATGACTTCCAGATTCTTCTTAAGATATCAAATTTTCAGTAATTCTAATCAGAAAAATTTACTTTAATCTGCTTGGAGAACTCAAATACCCAATCTAATCAGAATGACTATCGCTCATTTTATTTCAAAGAGATTCCAAATTCATACATTTTGCCCATGGGTTTTAAATTCAATTTATGGCCCTATTTGTGATCTGAAATATGGAGGAAATAATTGCATAAAGAGAAAAACAAGATTTTACTGTTTTTTAATTGGAGGGGAGGGGGTAGAAGTTGCCTCATGATGATTAAAACCTTAATGACTAATGTGGAAGAAATGGCATGAATTAAGGACAGACATCAGGCATGGAGCTATGGGAACATACAAATTCAGAATTTATGGAATATATTCCAGGATGTGCTTTCTGATAAGGACAAAATATTCTGTTTGATTTAAGATGCTCAGCATCTCTAGCACAGTTACATGAAGCTCAGAGTTCATTTGTTCACCAAGTCAGAATAAAAATGTGGCACAACAGAGAACGATGGCCCTAAACCTTTGACAGAAGTGTGTTTAGCTCACCTTAAGTCAAACTGGTCTCACTGAGTTATTTGCTGCAAAATGTCAAAGAATCACAACATGGAAAACATGCCATCAAACATCAGAGAGCAAGAATTCCATATTGCCTGGGCAAGATGCACAGGCAATAGAACATGAAACATAAAACGCTTAAGTCTGAATGACAATAACACTTTGATAACTTGTATTGCATAGCAAATATTTGCAAGTGAGAAGTGTATTTTAAACAGACATCTGTATTTAAAATTTAAACTTCTCAAAACTTTCAGCTCTTGAGGCACAGTTCGCCCAGTAGGAGAAAATTTTACCACACAAAGATGACTGTTTCAACATGTTGATTTTTAAAGACTCTTTCTAGGGGAGAATCCATTTCCACCTTTATTAAACAAACAAACAAACAAACAAATAAAAGAACAATAAAAAGTAAACATTGACCTAATTTGTGCACATCCTTAACAGACTGGAGTAGAAAGCTGAAATTTGACCAGAGAATCAGAATTGGGGAATGAGAGATGCTTTATGGATTCTTAGAGAAAATTAATTTCTATTGACCTGTGATGAGCATTTTAAAAGTATGGTTTATGAACATTTTGAATAAAAACACTTTTACAATTATCCAAGGATGTAAATAGAGTATTTGGCATTGCACAAAGAAATTGAGCCTAAAATTTTTATTCAAGCTAAAAACCAAGAGCTACTTTTCCTGTAATGCATTTTTTTAGAATAAAGATTTTCCATTGCATTATTTCATGTTCTGGTAATTTTAGGCAATGCTACAGTACTGCATAACAATCTGACTTAATTGCTTGTGGGTTTTGATACAACCCAAATTTACAGTAAATTATGATTGTGCAATGCAGAAGACAATTGTACATGAACCTTAGAAGTTTGATATGGAAAAGTAGTGTAAACTCATCCTACTGACTTTCTTGTCAATGGAAATTTTTTTCCTAACATATACCTGCAAGTGTTTTCACCAGGTTTATAATAATGCGGTAGTTTTAAAAAACTAGCCTCAAGACTAGCCCCTGAATCATTCATCTAAAAGTCTCCACTTTGACTCACTGCTTTTTAAGGTGGTTTGTCTGGTTTTGGATCCATAAGACAGCAACCATACCTAAACAAAAATCACAGTCTTTCACTTTTGGGAGACACATTATCTTTTGGGAGACACTTTATACAGCTGATGTGAAAATTCATTTTTAATGAGGTAAATTACAACTGAGCTTCTTGATCCAATGCATATCTCTCTGTTTTTATTTAAACCAGAAAAGGGCACTGATCATAGCAATTTTGCCATTGCTATACTTACTGCATTCTAACACCTCTTGTATATTTTTTTTTATAAGATAACTTGTAATTACTTCAAGGAATTAATCTTTAAAAGCAAAGACTATACTGTAAGTAGGATTTTATTAGAAACTCTCTTAAATATTGCTAAGTGTTTTCTTAATTTTTGCCCTGGCTTTTGGCATTTGGCCACCTTGGTTCCCTTGCCACAAGTTATTGTCTTTATGTATTTTCTGGCTTGCTTAGGCCCCAGGATTGCAAATGTTAATGCAGCAAATTAGTTCCAGTGGTCTTAGTGGAACTTCTTGCACTGTGCAGGTTCACATATGTACATATATTTAAAGAGCTAAGGTGTTTACTTCTGAAGTTTTCAAGGCAAACTTAGACAATAAAACTTACTTATTTCTTGGTTCTCAAAAAATAATACTCACATCTTTCTGCAATAATCTTTACTAGCATTTCTAATTTGTCAGTAATGTCCTGTAGCCTGAAAATTATTTCTTTCAGGTTGTTTAAGTCAACTTTTTTTTGTAAATTACCAAACTATGGTGAAAGTCATGTAGTGAGTCACCGTTATGTTTCTGACTGAGCTACATGCCACAAGGAAAAAAGGCACAAGAAGGACAAAGTTATATTGAATTTAAGAAAGTCCATAAGGAGATGCAGAAAGAAAGTGATTGATACAAGCTGTTACTTCTTGAATTCTGAATTGGTCCATCTGTGTAGCCTGAAGCATTGGAATGAGGTAGAGGAATATTTGGAAAGTTCACATAATTTATTTAAAGCTAAAAATAACTGGTAATGTTAGAAATTAACTGTTTCTTTACACAGACACATCATGCAAGTGAATTCTGTGGGAAATAAATGTACAGCTTTGAGGGAAAAGTAGGAAACTGATGCAAATCTCCAATTCACTAAAGTCAAAGCTCAGATATGCATAGAGTTAGTAGCTGACTGATTTTCTGAAATGCTGCAGTGGATGAATTTCAGAGATATTTATTTTCAAATTGAGTTGTCAGTGCACTGCCAATTCATAAAACCAACTCTGCAGTAATATCAGCTCATCACAAAATAAGCTGACAGACTGTACCATATTTTTATAGTGAATCATTTAAACCATGAATCATTCATAGCTTCACATAGGTGCTGAAAATAGTGAAAAACCTGCTGTCATGCTAGACAAGCCTGGCACATGCTTGCCACAAGTGATGGGTTCTTTTTTGCAAAACATATCAGCTTTTAATCCTATTAGAAAGGAAGAATGATCAAGGAAGGAAAACAGAAAAAGGACTTTGTTTTCCATCCTCTCTTTTTCCCCTTTACTCCCCTCCATTTTTAACCATATCATCTTGCCCATTCGAAATGGAAAACAGAGGAAAAAATATTTTGATTCTCTACTGCAGTTGTTCCTGCTTTTGTTTCATTAACAGGCGGATATTATCCATGTTGTTCGAAAAGGAGCAAGTCCTGATATAGTGAACATATCAGAATCCTCGTCATGAATCACCTCCAGAATGCCATTCTGTTGACATATGTATTTGTAGATAATTAGCTGGATGCACAAAAGTAATCCAGCCATTATGACAAAAGGCAGCAGCAAATGGCAGGCTAGCATGATAGATTCTGCAAAATATGCAGAAAACCTGTCATGGGGCAGTCAGCAGATTGCCTTATTCCTGGCCTTAAATAATAGTAGAAAAACAAATTGCAAAGGAAAATTAGAATACCCACCTGAACTGATGTGCAAAAGGGTGAAGGATAGGCCTGATTAGCATACACTGCATCAGGTGGCTGGTGATGTTCTGGGAATCACTGGATCCATGTCAGAACATCTGTAAAATGAGTTAATGAGCAGGGTGACAGGATGCAGCCATTTCACACAGTAGGCAAGTTCTGTTTGTAAAGGAGTGTTCACTCCATTCCTGTGGACCTGTTTTGCCTGCCAGTTTGCCTGCCAACCTGCGGCTGGCAAACTAAGGCGGTAGGTGAAAAGAGGAAATGCTTTAGGCCCATTTTGTGCCATCAAAGAGTAAGAATTTGTGATAGGCATTGCAGGACTTAACTTAGGCACTTAGCTCTCAAGCGCTTCTGTATCTGACAAAATGCCCCTACAGTACCTATGCACTGCAGAGCAGTTATTTGCCTAAGGCAGTCCTTTGAGTAACATTGTGAGCAAGAGGACCAATAATAAATGTGGAGAAGCAGACCACTTCCTCACACTGTATTCCTCTTCAGGAATCACCCAGCTTGGGTTTCACAGTCCTGAACCTCCATTGGAGCCAGGTTCCTACGCCAAAACACTGAGGCAAGCTGTGGGATTAGTCTCTTTCCTGTGCTGGTTGTCAACAGTGCACTTACAGAGCTCTTCCAGGACACACAGGTTCATTTCCAGCTATCTCATCACAAGATATAGAGAACCTTAAGCTTCAGGGTATAAGGAATAATCAGGCCATGCATCCAGCCTTTCATGTTAAAGGTGTTCCAGGCTACTTGGTACAGTTATTATTCATTCAGCCAGAAGACAGGAAGTGGAAAGAAATAGATGGAGTGGCAGCCTTGAAGCTGAGTAATATTGACTGATATTACCAGTACTGACCAGAATGAGTTGGAAACCTGAGGCCCAGTCACTGTTTTTATTGGTATTCATATTTTTCATATCAAATATATATGAGAAAGAGTGGAACTGAACCCTTAAAATTTGAGACTGATCTTCTATGAATGGTGATGAGAAGGGACTATAACCTACCACCAGATGTTTTGTGTTGACTCTCTTCATAAAGCATCTTCTGAGAATGTGTCCTGGATCATAAAAGTCAAGGCAGGTAAAAAGCCCTAAACTGTCAATCCAAACAGAGTAGATATACGAAGGAACTATGGAGTCATTCAATACCAGCAACAATAAAGACCTTCCAAGGATTCTGAGAACAAGCAGAACTTTCCAGAAAAAAAACTCAGTAGGTGCCTGCACTGTTTTAAAGTCCCTAAAGTTAGAAAGCAGCTGAGTTTCTGACATCTAAATATTGGACTTTAAAGACTGAAGAATTAAATGATCTAAAATGTTAATTAGCACATTTGTGTATCTGAATGGAAACGGTCTCTTAGTACCCTAGGCTCTTTCCAGATCTGATTCAGAATAATCATGGACTTGGACAAAAGCCTACTTCCTACTGACAGAAATGCGTCCACTTTGCTTAAACCCAGTTTCTCCCAAGGAAAATTTTGCGTGGAGGACTCTTCTGTGATACAGAGCCTGCTTTGAGATTCCAAAATACCATACTGGTGCTGGAGACTCTTTTGGACTTCAGCTCTACTATATGTGTGTTCTGATTGCTCACTTGGAAGTGATGTTCTGGGGCTTGGCACAGAAATTTACCTAAGGGATTTTTTACACATAGATTAATTTTGTATCTTTAGTTAATTTGGATTAATTTTGTTCAGATTTAAAGACAATTAGTTAAAACCCTTTAAAGCTCTGTGCAGACATATTTTAATTCCAAATATATGTTACTTAATCCAAATTAATTTTCCTTAGAGTTCTTCTGTCAACAAACCCTAAGGAAACATCATTACAGAGAAATACCTGGATTCATCCCTTTTTATACCTGCTGGAGAAGCAAGAGGTCAGAAATGGACCATCACTTTAAAAGGGAATTTTTTTTCATTTTTTGTAGATATTTTCCTCTATTTGTACTTAGAATCATCCCCTGTTAATAGGTCACCCAGTAAAGGTAATTCTAGTCCAGTTCTAATACATAGGAGAATAAACTGATTAATATAATTTTGTAAGAACCTGGGGTGTATCCTCATGCATTAGGTAACTGATAAACATATATTATCGATCTGCCCGTGTGGAGCGTTTCTTCACTAGAAAGAGAGGATGAACAAAGCCTGTTATAGCCTGGTAGGTCCAAATGATTAAGATAATAGAATAACAGAAGCATAACTAGAATGTTGTGTCATATTGTCATAAGGAATACTATTTTTTTTCCAAATCACCATTTTATCACAAATTTTTATACTGGCCAACTTTCAGGAAAAAAAAATAGTTTTGATATGCGTGTAGGATTTCACAGTTTTGATGGACAAATTAAATTTCAGATGCATTCCTGCACATTGAGAGCTCACTGATCTGATCATGACTGCATTGATGTGTACAGAGTATATTCACCTAATAGATTGTCTCTACTGTAAATAACCTGTGACCAAAACAGAGGAAGAATGAGGACTTTTCATTACAGTGAAAGAGAAATTGAGTGATTTATTTAACGTTTACAAATAAAGTTAATGGCAGAGGAAGGAATTAAATCCAAATCTAAATCTCCAAAGCTGATGTCAGGAATCGTGGCCAAAAATCTGACTTTGGAAATGGTTTGTATTTGAAAATGGCTTATATCTTAATCGTTATCATTGTGAAGAGCAGGTAAGTAGGTTTCTGTGTACAATTAGCGCTACATTTGCCAAGAACATCTTCTATTATTACTGATAGCATTTTGAAGGTCCTCGCTTAAATTCCAGCCATATGTCTTAATTTGGAAATAAATTCCATGGTGAAGAAATATTGATTTGGGATTGCTTTAGCATACATTGCTGTCCTTTTTTACTTGAGTAATATGAGGTGCCTCATTCAGCTATGTTTAGTTGTTGCTTGACTTTTTAATGTATCCTTATTCTACATAATCTGAATCCTGATATGTTACTAAAAGTCATTCTTGATATTCACTGGATTTGTTCTCTAGTAGCATTAGAAGATTTCTCCAAAAGTACAAAATAAGCAATTTTCCCCAAAGATAGGCACATCAGTGTTCAAATGTCATAATTGTATAACATATCTGGCCTTTTCCTAGCAGAGTAAGCAGTCTAAGTGATCTCATTATCCAGCAGATTTGGGACCTTAGTTGATGTCAGTGTAAACTGATCAGAACAAATTAGGAAGGACAGTCCGGGAAGCCAAGGCGGGAGAGTTGCCTTTTGCAGGAGAGAGCAGCAGGGCTGCCTAGGAATGGACAGGGAACCTGCTGAGAGCTTGTAGGTTGGAATTAGAAGAAGGACAACATGGGTGACATTGTTGTGGGTTTCTCCCACATACATCGTTATCAGGAAGAACTAGATGAAACCTTCTTTAGACAACTGGAAGAAGCTTCATGTTCACAGACCTTGGTCTTCATAGGGGACTTTAATCACCTCAGTATCTGCCATTAGGTTTCTGAAGTGCATTGATAACATCTTAACACAGATGACCAGGAAGTCAACTAAGGGAGGTGCTCTGCTGGACCTAATTCTTACAAACAAGGAAGAAACAAGTGGGGATGTGAAAGCTGTGGACCTCTCTGGCTGCAGAGACCATGTGATGGTGGAGATCAGTATCCTGAGAGAAGGGAACAAGGCAAATAGCAAAAAACAATAGCAGAACAAGCAGACAGCCTGTACAGGGACCTGTTTGGAAGAATCCCATTGAAGACAGTCCTAGAAGGTGGAGGGGACAAGATTAGCTGATTGTTTATTAAGGATCACCTCCATTAAGCTCAAGAATGGTCCATCCTGAGGAAGAGATATCAAAGGTAATAGGAGGCCTGAATGAATGAACAAGGTGATCCTGATTAAACTCACACATGAAAAACAAGCATGAAACATGTGGAAGGAGGATCAGGTCGCCTAAGAGAAATATGTAGACACTGCCTGACTATACAGCAATGGGTTTTGGAAAGCCTTAGTCTTTACTGGTAAGATTTGCCTACAGGAATTCCAGGTCCCTGAGACCAGTGAAAAAGTCTGGAGCAAGAGAAAATTTCCCTTGGTAGGGGTGGATCTGATTAGGGAGCACTCAAACATGTTGAACATAATCAAGACCATGGAATCTGTGGTAACACACACATAGCTGGTGGATATCAAGACAAGGCAACTTTTATCTTTGAAATATCCTAGCAGTTAGAATAAGTTGAAATAACATAGAGCTGGAAGAAAGCAAATGTCACTCCTATCTTCATAAAGAGAAAGAAGGAGTATCTGGAGAATTACAGGCCGGTCAGCTTCACTTGTGTCCATGGAAGGTGACAGAGCAAAACATTCAGAAAAACATTTCCACACATATTAAGGACAAGAGTGGTTGGGAGTGGTCAGTATGGATTTACAAAAGGGAAATTATGCCTGACTAACTAGAAACCCTGCTACAATGAGATGACTGAGGAAGAAGGGATGGGTGAGTCTAGCAGCAGTAATGTGGGATCTTCAGTTTTGTTTGAGTACTAAAGGGCTGCATTTAAGTTGCCAAGAAATAGACTTCCCACATTTTTATCCATACACAATTTATTAGCTCTTGTACAATTGCAGTACCTTTGGGCATATCAGTGCATGCAGGGACAGCAGTATTTTGCGTTACCTGTCTCCTCAAGCAAGGACAAAGGGAAAACTCATGGGTGCCACTGAGATGAAATTGCCTCAAATCCAAGAGATTATTATCCCTTGGCTGTACCCTACAGATAGTCAGTTCGCTTGCATTACACTAGACTAGAAGGAGGGTAGAAAAAAACTAAGTGTAAATAAAGGAACTAGGTAATAATGGTGGATTTAAGAAAAGCTGTATATATAAGACACTCTAGGACTTAGTGGGTTATTTCAGAAACATGAGAAGTGTGGGTGAGTCAAAACAGCAAGCACACACTTCTCGCTGCCAGAGGCTCAAATGGGGGACCAGTCAGCAAAGAAGGAATCCACTGAGAGAGGAAAGAGAAAAAGTGTGCTTTATTGAAAAAGCCACATGGGAAAATTTTTGACTTCTTGGAAGTGTCTGACTTTATTTCAAATGAAATTGAGGATGTCGAGGAGAGGAAAAGTGTGCTGGCATTTATTATCTTGAATAGACTTCCTTAGTTCCTATCCTGGCTACAGTAGACTGAAGATCTTTTTTTGGAATTCACACAAAAGCTGTCTATCTGTTTGCTTCAAGTATGAGCAGTCTTTGAGCAATGAATTACACATCCACATAGCACAGAAATCTGAAGGGAACATTTAACGTAATAAGAAATTTCTAGCTGTGGAAGGAAGGAATATCTTCCTTAGATCCGCAGTAGCCTAAAATGGAGGGAGCCCATGAAGTCTGTGCCCTTGAACTTTCTGAAAAACTACAGAAAACAAGAGTGCTTCTGTGCGCACAAACTAACACAAGCTGCTGAATTTGTACACTGTACAGAGAGTGTCTCTACCACAGTCAGTGTGATGCATTCCTCCATTTATACTGGAAAAGCAAACGGTTCATGAAAGCACATTATGTCTGAGCTCATACCCCAGAAGATTCTTACTCTGTGAAATGAATAAGTGTATTGTAATTTAGTTATGCTTTACTTTCACACTGTCAGGCATTCTTGTGGAAGTCAATCAAATACTATTTCTTGGCTGTGGTTTGAGGCTGTCTCCTGACCTCCATCTGTCACCCGAGAAGTTTAGAAAAGATCGTTGATAAAGTCTGTGTTGTTTACTTATTTTTCATCTTTTGATGACAGTGCTTTCCTACATTCAATTGTATTTTTACTTCCCTTGTTTGACACTAGGTTTCTGTTTTTTATTTTTTTCTTCCTCTTTTTATTTCCCTTGCCTATCTCTAAAGCATTTCAGGGAGGCGTGTTTGTTTCTTTAGTACCTTTAGCACCTTTAGCATGGTAGTATATCTGTGTCTTAGTAGTGTATCTGTGTCTTGACAACTGTGTCAACACAATTGTGTGTGGAAATTTGTTCTTTAAGATGTGGTCATAGAACTATCCATCTGGATATGGACCAAGACCGACAGTCCTGGATCAGATCAGTTGCTTGACTGGTTGTCTGCTGTCCTGCCAATAGCAAATAGAATACAAAAAAGGGTAAAAGAAAACCTAATATTACAAGACAAATTTCCCTTAGGAAATTGTCTCCCAGTTGCCTCTTCAATTTTAATGGTCAAAATGAAAATCTGTGAAAACAAGTTATCTTGTTGCCAGTGTACTAAAACAAAACAACAAAAAACCCCAAACTGGTATAAAAATCTGAAGTATCAGTGTTTCAGTGTTGGAATTTTCATACTATGCTATAAAATAAAAATAAGCATTTCCATCTAAACATCTAATTCAAAGACTAACTTGTTTCTCCTGACAACATGTTTCTCATGTATTAAAACAAAACAACAAAAAAACCCAAACTGGTATAAAAATCTGAAGTATCAGTGTTTCAGTGTTGGAATTTTCATACTATGCTATAAAACAGTATAAATAAGCATTTCCATCTAAACATCTAACTCAAAGATTAATCTGTTTCTCATGACAACAGTGTAGTTAGACAGTCTGTCAGAGTTCTTACTTCTGGTCCCAAAGCAATTTTTTAAAAAATGTTTAGTTTTACAAACATTTCAAATTTGTCAGAATTGAATAAAACAACGCAATATGGGTCTGCAGCCATTTTCTTCTGACCAGCCTTGATCACTTTTTCAGCATCATTGCTAAGTGGCTTTGAAAAAAATGTGCAAAACGAACTGTGACAACAGTTTGCACATTTAATGTGCCCTGTTCTGTATTTTATCCTTCTGTTGGAAAACCACCTTCATATGACAAAAGGCAATCACAGTATGGTTTCATTAGTTATTTGAGGTAGGATGTGACACTAAACACACTAAACTTAAATTCTTTTCTTGTCCCTTTCCCAACTTCTGCTGGATTACCTGCTACCTATTTTGTGAATAATAATAACTACAGCAGTTTCCTAACACTGCATATTCAAAAATGTCCGTGGTGATTGAGGTTGTTGCTGTTTAGGGTCTGCTGTTGGGATGCTTTACATGAAAGAAGGCATGGGACATGCTCTGATGGTGACAAAATGGCTCTGCTGTAGGACAGGCTTTGCCCAAGCATATGACATGGAAGGGGGCTACAGGACCCCCTGCAGTGAATCTATACCACCTAACTTGCCTACATCTCCTCCACAGTATTGTCTCTGTGTTGGAGGATCACTTTGGTATTTTAGAAGTTCAGTAAAAGTAACAGTTTATGAATAAGTTTTCACTGCTTTCTTGGAGACTTGGGAAAAACCCAAAAATATGTCAGTACAAAGATGACTATTACATACCTGAAGACAGCTTCTTCCCTGACAATTGACAAGTGTGTAAGCATCTTGTTTACAAGAACTTGTTTACAAAATTCTTGAAGGGAAAAATACAGAGATAGGGCCTAGAAAGCAGTCGATGTGCCTTGTTCTGTTATTAGACAAGAATGGCAGCTGAGTGCTGGCTCCTGGGTGCCCCAGGCTCTTTGTCTCCCGCAGTAGCAGAGTACAAAGTCCACAGCCAGATCCTAGAGCTGCTCTTCATGAAGGTCAGAGGAGTTTATCTTTCTATCTTCACACAAATCTGATGCAAATTTTGTTTACTGATACCTCACAGAACTGGTGAGAACTCAGCCTGTGTCAATTAGTCCATTTGAACTGGAACCTGCAGCATTTTATTTTGACTTTGCTGAAATGACCCTTCTCAGTAAGAGCTGCAGAACTGAACTGTTGTAGAGCTGGAAAACTTTATTCTTCTTGGATGTTTAAAAATGTACTTAAAAATTGTCTGGGAATGATTTATAGCACTGACTGGAGCAAGTACATTTCAACACTAATGCATAAATCCTCTGACAAATATGCTATCTACAGAGTTATAGGCAGAAAGGGGTGTCTTCCTTCTCTAAAGTAAAAATATGTTTGGAATGATGCCTATACTTAAATCTTGCTCACACTTCGATCTCATGTGAAGAAATTTTATAGTTTTTATTATCTTTGACTTTGAAAACTCCTCGTATACGCTTTAAAAAGACTAATGACAATACTGGGAATGAACATGTACTGTGGCTTAGGGCAATGGTGAAGAGTCATTTTATTGTAATAGTAAGAAACAAAGCTTATTATGGTAAAGAAAACCATATTATACTTACAACCACTGACTGCATCTGTTCTACTGTGAAGTTTCTATTTATTGCTGCAGTTTTTCTCTGTTCCTTTCTTTCTCTGCCTGCTTTATTTCTCGCTGCCATTTTAGAAAGAAAGTCTGCATATCCTCAGTGGCTGCTCGTACCCTTAAAATATTTTCACATAATTTATTTAATATGAATCTTAACATATATACAGAGAAATCTTTTATGTATTCAAGTATTTCACTCTTAAGATGACACATAACTTTTGCTGGTATGTAAGCAATATCTCTATACTTAAATATATGTTTTCTGACTCATTTTCCATAATTTGATACTGATCCAGATATACTATAATATACATTTGAATACTGAACATTGACCATTTACATACCCCTGAGTGTGGCTTTCAATCCACTCAGGTATCTAAATCTACTTATCGTCACAGTAGGAGCTGTACATCTGAACTTATTTGTTATGTTTCACAAATTCAGTCCAAATTTCTATCTTTTTATCCAGGTTGTGATTTTATGAACTTGTCTGCAAATCCTACATATTAGCACTACCCAAAATAGTCACAGTACCCAGGGAACAAACGTGAGGAAATAATCCTCTCTCAACACGATTTATTTTTCAGCTTCTAACAAGAAATGTATAGTGCTTTCTCATTAATTGATTAAATGGGAGATCATTCATTTTGTTATATGTTCATCATTATCACCTGTGCTAGTGTAACTCCTGCTTCAGTCATCTTATCTTAACCTGAAACATACAGTGCATAGAAGTTCAGAAGGGCAGAAACCATATTTACAAGTAAGAGGGCCTGATTATCCTTTACATTTAGAGATTTAGCCATACAGTATAAAGGATAACTATGATGGTGCATAAATGGAAGTACAAAGTACTTGCAAGAAGGCATTATCACAGTTTAAACACAGACTAAGATTCATTTATGTCATTAAATGCTTTAGTGATGCCTTAATATATGTAGCTTGCAGGTCTGGAGAATTACTGTTTTCCTAAATCACTTGCATTTTTAGATCTGATACCCTTTTTGTCCCCTTTTATTTTCTTGGAACTGTAATAACAGGAAACCTTCCTAAGAATGCTGACTTAGGATCTAGTTCAAGATGATTGGGAAGCCTGGTGTTAAGCTCTTGGAGAATGTATTATTTCAGCTTTTACATCTTACTGACTTCCCTCCTTTTCCCCAAATGTGTTTCTTCTCAATATTCAACATTTTAATTTCATTATTTCTTTGTTCCTTTATAAACCTATTCCATGATATCTACAACTGAATCCTTGCATATATACACACATACATTTTATATAAATATTTAACAATAATGTTAAACAATGCAATGTCATAAAGACTATTTAGATAAAACATTGATATTTATACAAATATAACCCTGATATGATATATAAATACATGCATTTAATGATTTCTATAAATCTAAAGCAGCTGCAAATATCATATTGTTAAGATAACTAACATATATAAACTCTGTATGTGTAAGATCTTTATACATATATCTTTGCTATTGGATTCACCTCCAAGAGATTGATTCTTGCCCAGAATCTACTTACCTTAATTTCTATTTATTTAAATAACTTAATTAATAAATATCTATGCATGGATCTATGTATAAAATTAAGATCTCACCCTCTTCTTTTTTTTTTTTTTCCTTCCTTTTGGCCTCTGTAGACTCTAAGAAATATGTGCATTTAGATCCTTGGGTATTTGCCTTGGGGTGACAGAAACTTTCATTGGTGCTATGGAGTGATGAACCTCTTCCAACCTAGCTCTGTATTTCTCACCTCTGGAGGATGGATGGCATGCAATTACATTGGTCCTTTGTCATAGAATCACAGAATCACAGAATGGTTTGGGTTGGAAGGGAACCTTAAAGATCATCTAGTCCAACCACCCTGCAATGTTCAGAGGCATCTTTTATTGTCCTTCTAATATCTTCACCCTCTCTTTTGAGAATGCGGGGGGCACATGTTAAAATAAAGAATATGCATTCATTCTGAGGTACTGTTGCAATTCATGGATCTTACAGATTATTCTTTGCATTTAATAATTGGGCACCCTCAGCAGATACACATTCAGCGCTGTAAACTCAACCTCTATGGGTTTTTTTGCAGAGCTAATATCACTGGTCTGGGTACCACCTTGGCTTGAGAACCCATGTCCAACTCAAAATTAAAAAGTGTTCCATTTGTTCTCAGGCTGACAGTTCATTCATCTTCTGCTGCTACTTGTCCGTTACTGCAATGAAGAACAGTTCTGAGCTAACAGCTCTGTAGTCATCCTCTTTGTCCTTGCTATCTATTCATATTCTGCTGGTACTTGCAAACCTCTGGCAATATGATAAAATCCACTGCACTTTTTACATCTTCTTCCCCAAACTATCAATTACAGTAGTGAGTGTTTGCTACAGGATGTAAATGTTCATGTGCTGCTTTTTGAGGCTGACACCTTCCTGTTACAGGTCCCTTCACTGGGAATATTTTAAATTCTTTACGATCTCCTCTTTTTCAAGAGCATCATCTGCACTCCATAGACATAAATCCAGATTGTGATTTGCCTTTTCTTCAGTATCTCTTAGTTGCTTTGTAAGAAATTAACAATTCTCAGTTTCCAAAAATCTATCCTGTGGTTTGACCAAGGTTATAGCCATGATCTGACGATTTTGCAGGGACTCAGCCTCTAGGAGTATAAGGAAGACTGATTTTCCACCTCAGATCAATCAAAGCCTCTTCAGTTGTTCGTCTTCCTTGGTCCACTCTGAAAATGTGTCATTATTTCAGGTATTCATGAGGTGCATCACTGTTCAGTATTACAATTGGCTTCTTTTACTGCCTTAAGGGACTTAAAACATTAAGTTTGTTATAATGAAAATCACATCCTGGCTAACACATGTTGCTTGCAGATAAAGGTGTGATCCAGCTGTATTTCACCTCTTATAGCATTACAAACCATTGTATTCTCCACATACTTTTGTTGTTTGTTTTATTTCCAGTGTCACATATTGGTCAACAATCACACAAACAGTAATATCAACAAAAGACTGCTTCATTCAGTGTCTTGACATCTGACAATTTGGTCCTATGAAAGATTTCTTGTTTCTGACCTTCATAGTGGGACAGTTTTCTACTCAATCTCAGCAATAGCACTGAACCAACATGTGTATTGCAATCTCTGGTAGCCATACTGTGGGCAGTTTCTTAGTACCCTGAATGTAAAATGGTCATACCTAGACATTCCTGATTTGCATATCTTAATTTCCTAATTTTAAGAAGGAAAAGTCTTGAGAGACACCACAATATTCAAATTTAAACTAAGTTAAGTTTGAAGTAGATTAAAATTAAACAGTAAAAGCATGAAATTAAATGGGTGAGGTATAAGGAAAATCGTATCTGAAATTATTAGGAAAGATATCGAAATCATTAATATTCCACTGTATAACACGGTCTTGTATCTTGTTTACTGGTTGCAGTATGCAATACAATAAAACTGGAAAGTTAGAGAAAATGGTTATGAACATGATGCTGAGTATGGAGCAGTTTCTTCCACTTGGGAAAGAACTCAGTGACAAGCATAGTAATAGCAAATTATGCATGGTAGGGGAATAAGAAAGGAAACAGGAATAATTTAGAATTTCCCCTAGCACTAAAGTTACACAACACATTTTTTAGGTAGCAGGTATAAAACCAACAAAAGAAAATGCATTTTCAAGAAAGACAAAATTTCAAAAGAATGCTGCCACTGGATTTTTAAAGGCTGAAAGTGTAAGTGAGGTCACTAGAAGATTTGACGTATTCACAGAAGATAGGCCAATTGACAGCTGTCTTTAAGTGTGATCATCTGGATACAGACTTTGGATGCCTTCATCTACAACTGGGACAATGTGGTAGGGGAACTGTGTCTGTACAACTATCTATCTTATTGCCAAACTAATTTTTTCTAAGGATCAGTGGTGCCCATGATTACAGGGATACTTGGTCTGGAGTTATATCAATGCAGACCAAGGAGCTGAGCACCTTCTTCTTCACATGCTTGCAGACCAGTGTTGCATCACTGTTGGTGAAAGATGTGGAGTGCCATCATAGGTTTTTCTACCACAAGAAAACTGCTCATTCCCCAAAGATATTACTGGCTGAACCTCTGCAACTGACCATCTATACAGTTTTATTAATCTGACTAAAGTACAAATACAGATAAAAACCAAAAAGAGTTATTTTATATGGAAAATCCCTTTGCCAATTCTCCCATGGATGAATATACGTTGTTCAATATACTTGCAGTCGCAAAGTAGGCAAAGTTTTAATTCAGAAAAGTATTTACAGCATCTTATATCTGAAGGAAGGATTATAATGTTAGGTTTTGATATAAATACTTTTTCAAATTCCAAAAGTAATGTATACAGAATGTTGCACATAATCTACCTTTAATTGGGATAAATATATTCAGCATTAATTATTATGACAGTTTTGGTTTAATGCATATTTATTATAAGTATTAAAAGGAATAGTTATCTGATTTTCACATTTTATTATCATTTTCTTTTCCCTGTAATAGGCTCAATGTAACATAAACAGACATTTTCTTGTTCCAAATTTTGAAATAAAATGTGGGAGCTTTTTCTTACCTATTCAGGTTACGTACTGTAGAAATGGCAGAGAAGATACTGCTGTGTTAAGGAAAGGACATAAACTTAGCTATGTAATTATCTAGTCAAGGCCAGTTAGTTTTGGGTTTTTTTGATTATGACATAGCTGGCTATTTTCTGAGTAAGCTCCAGTCTACCTGAGTGCTAAATACCCTGGATAAACATATAAACACAGCATGAGCATATAAGACAGTTTTGGGCTCCTATACATACAGGAATAATGTCTTTGTGTGGGCTCCAAGCCTTAGCTCCCCACGTATCCTATTTGTATATAGCCTGATCTATGCAGTAGTTAATTAAAGGAATTGGGGACTTCATAAAAACATAATAGAGAACCCCTTTTGTAGGTTCTCCTTTCTTTTAAGCTACTTTTTGGAGGAAATATGAAAATGACAGGGATTTCTCTGAAGTCCACTGCATAAGTATAATTGCAGACTAAGGTAGACTCTTCTCTGTAACTTCTTCAGCATTTATGTTAAAAAGCAAAGTACTCCTCTCTACACACTTCTGAGCAAGGGACAGGGACACAAATCCTATTACAAGAGCAATGAGCAACTGATTTTCAATGTAATCTGCTAGAAAGTACATATTCCTGCATTAGGCCAATATGAAGGTTGCTATAATTGCTTTGAAAACATCCTGATAACACCGAGAAGGACTTTTTCAGCCTCACCTTGGTGTTAAACTGCAAATACATCAATCATTTCTATATGACCTGTTCTTCAAGCAAAATTTCTTATTGAACAGTAGGCCTTGAAGAAATTTCCATCTTGTTTTAATATTTTTATTACATCAACATCCCTTTTGGAACTTTTGGAACTGAGCGATACTGAAAATCCATAGACCTTTAATTTCAAAATAGACTTCACCACAAAGACAGCTGGATTTAGTTTAACCCCAGCTCTTAAATGTTTCAATTTCACTTACTTCTTCTGAGTTCTGACTCTCAAGCATTTGGTGATGTCCAGCAGCACCTTATTTCCAAAGTCCCTAAATTAGCAAACGCAGCTCCTATTGGTCTCCTTTTCATGTTTCCTTTTCTCAACAGCATGTTCTCCTTTGCATTTTCAGGCTCAGACAGCTGTCAGAAGCAACACCCTGCCAGGCAGTTCTTTATAACCAGTGACCTCGTGGTTGTGACTCGTGACATTTTTTAACATATGTAGGACATGGGCACAAAGTGGCAATAATACAGTCTTTCAAAAGTGACTTTCGAAGTTAGTAGATATTCCTCTACAACTGCATTATGGGGTTTCGACCAGAAAGTCAACTATGTGTAAAGCAATGGATGTGGTTGTTTACAACTAAGGTTAGTATACTTCCCTTAAGGACATCAGAAAAGTTAATGTTTGCTCTTTGAGCATATTGGATTCATTAAAGCTGCTTCTATTTTTGAGCTCTAAAGTACAAAAACATTTACCATTGATTAGCTTCAGTCTGAAGGACTCTGAAAAGCAGAGAAAGCACCGGACTTGTGGAAAGAATGAAAGAAATGCTGGGAGTGGGTAAAAAGCATGCTAACATGTTCCAGTTCCAACCCCTCGGAAAGCAAAGGTCTCTCTAACCTATATTTATTTTTCATTCAGAGGTGGAGGAAAGAAAAATTTGAAAACAGCTGAAAAAAAGACTTTGAAAATACAGTATACTCCAAACCCATGAGACACTCGGGAAACACTTTCAGTCACCCTAGGATATTGTATAACTAAGAAAAGACAGTTGCCTTTTACCATGCTGGGTGGTCAGTTCTCTCCCTATCGCTCCTGATGAATTATTCTTGCAGTAATCACATTCCTCTCTCTATATATATTTTCCCAAATTACTTGGCTAGCAAGGGTGTTTTTCTGCATAAACAGGAGTGGTAGAAGCTTAAGCAGAAACCCGGAAAGAAAGAGTAAGTGGGAGGGAGTGCTCTGCTAGAGTTCTGCTTCTTACCCTAATAATGAGAACTCATTGCTAACCTATGCTGCTACTCTTAGAATGCATCAAATATCTCATAGAAAACTGGGTGCAGGAACAAGCTATCACATGATTAAAGCAAAGACACTGGCTGTTACTATGAAAGAACCCTGGCATTCTAGAAAATCTCACCCTAGTGTATGCCACATTTGTGGTCTCATATAAGACTTCTGTGTCAAGAATCCTGTACCAGGTTGAACAGTTGACAAAAGAGTACCTGAACCCTGCATGGCATATTTCTGTTTCATTCAATTAGTTACACAACTGCAAAATCATGTTAGCTCCTACAGACTCTCTTTTGCTTATTTTGTATCATGCTGCTTTTTAATCTACTTACAACTATCCAAATGTTTTCCTCTATATTATCTTTTAAGAAAAGGTGTCCTTATTGATTCATCTACTTAGAGTGTCTGAATAAAGAATATTTCAGATCACAATAATATGTAGCACAACATGGCACAGTAGTCAGCTGTTACAGACACTTGCCCTTGACTTAATTAACAGACTGGCATGGTTACTTCTCTTCTGTGTTCCCAAAGATAAAGGCTCAGTTCATAAAGAAGATGATAGAATGTGCCATATGCAAAATGTCAGCTGCAGAATTGGTGCTGAAAAGATGTGGCCCTTGACAATGCTGAAACAAAGAAAATATATTTAACTCTTCCATCCAAAATTAGCATAAAACAGGAAAATTCACATAAAAAGTAAATGCAGCTCTAGAAAGTACTTCTGACTGAGATGGCTTGAAATAGCTAAATCACTCAGTTCTTCACTGCCACGATGTGAAGAAAATTTCTGGATAGCTCTCTAGTCCTCAGATATGTTTCAGGGTCTGGGCACCTGCTGGACATGTGTCTCCTGGTGGGGAAGCAGAGGCATCATGGAGAATATTTTTCCCTTACATGAACATAATGCAAGTTGCAAGAGAGTCTGAGAGGCAGACAAAGGAAAAGGACAAGGACAAGGACAGAGAGAGGGGAAGAACATGGAAGCAAGTGAAAAAATCCAGGTGTTAGAGAACAAGAATGTGGATAGTCTAAAGGGTCATAATCTCAAAATTATTTTCCTTGTTAAATAAATATCAGCTGCAGTTCAAAATTTGGCTAATACACGTGCTGAAACAAAGAAGTAGCCAGAGAAGCAAGATGTTGGATGCTACATCAAGAATCAACTAGGTACAACAGGCTGAAATTAAACTGATAAACAAAAGAAGGTTGTGAAGCTGCAGAAGCTATTTAAATATGTTGCTTTAGACACTTAATATAGGACTTCATGAAGCCTAACAGTCCCTGATGAGAGAGATAAAAATATGGATGAGGTGACCTAGTAAATCTTTTTTCTGTGAAGCTCTGCCATAGTTTTTAGGTGATTGTTCTGCCTCACTTCGGCAGTATTCATCCAGCATGTCACTTTAGGAGTTTGTGAAATACCATGCACTTTTTGCCCAGAGCAGCTAACAACTAAAAAAGACTTTCTGTGCAAATGATAACCATATTAAAACAAAGCCAACCTTTTCATACAACATCCAGTAAACTATTTATGGAACCACTATTTTTCAATAACATGCTAGGAAGATTTTTCTAAAGAAAATTTTCCAAAAACATTCTCTGTCCATTCAACATGCATACGCAATGGAAACCTCTTTTATACAGACCAGTAATTCTGACAGCAGAAAAAGCCTGTGAGACTGCAGGATGGGCAACTAGAGATGCAATTTCTCATCTATTGCTTGCCATCCATTCCACACACTCACAACATACTCAAGAAAGTGTGATGAAATTTTTGTTTACAGAAATGACACTGCATTCACTCCAAAGGCACATTGTATAGGGTGTATTCTCCTGCTTAAACAAAGCCTAACTAGTATGCTTTCATAACAGAAACTGAAATTCATAACACAAAATAATGATGGCTGACTTGCTTGGTTATCTTATGAGTAGCTTGCCTAAAAAAAAACAGCAAGGCAGATCCCTGGCCCGCATTCTAAACACTTGAACAAACTCTTGTTGACTTCACTGGGCTTTGGATTATACTCACTGCCATCAAGATGAATAATTGCAGGCACTTAAAGTAAATGTACTAGATGTATTGAAAGACTAGATTTATTATCCCTCTAAGGGCATATCTGGAGGAAATTAGTATGCAATATACACAAGCAACATCACATTCAGATTCAGGATCTGATATGTTGGCAAAAATATAATTTATAAAAAACTTCATAGTTCTTATTAGCTCTGAGCTGGTTTGTTGGTTTTTTTTCTGAAATTGACTGCTTTCTAAAGTGAATTTGAACTTTATATTTGCATAAACAACTGAATGAGTGGTTACCCACAAATAAGCTTCCAGACAGGATAAAAGATAACCTGCTGGACATGAGTAAAAGCAAGAATCATTAATAGCATGTGATCACTAGCAAGATATTCTTTATATCAGTATTTGGTTGGGCATAAATTGTGATTGATTTGTAAAATGCTGTGAAAACAGTATTTAGCTGCCAGGAAATTCTGCATAGTACTGTGAAGTACAATATATGCAATGGTTTGTCAACTTATACAGAAAAATTACAGAAAGAGAGTAGTCTGAACAGAGAACATCACATACCATCACATTCAACATGGACAGCTGAGGGGGAAACTTAATGTGAAATCATGAAGAGCTGCTGATCTGCAGAACAAGGAATTATCCATGCCACAAATAGGCCACCTTACAAAAATGAAGGTACATTGTAAATGTGACAGACAAGGGAAGAGCAGTTGACGTCATCTACCCGGATTTGTGCAAAGCGTTCGACACTGTCCCACATGACATCCTTGCAGGATTGGAGAGACATCAATTTGATAGATGGACCACTCAGTGGATAAAGAACTGGATGGATGGCTGCACGCAAAGAGTTGTGGTCAATGTCTCAATGTTCAGCTGGAAAAGAGTAATGAGTGGTGTCCCTCAGGGATCGGTGTTAGGACCAATCCTGTTCAACATCTTTGTCGGTGACATGGACAGTGGGATTGAGTGCGCCCTCAGCAAGTTTGCCGATGACACCAAG
>JANHGB010046680.1:0-26778 GCA_026283785.1 Coracopsis vasa
CTTCTTTGTTCACATGTGATTCAAATTTACCCTTTCAAAGAGGAAGCACCTAAAGGAAGAAAAAGATCTAAAATGTACCTCACGCTTCTCTCTTGTATGATTGTTGTCACATTTCTACTATAACTTTCTTTTTTTTTTTAATTTCCCTTCTCTCCTCTCCCCACCTTTGAAATTTAGGATGGTACAACAGTTTTCAGTGGACTTTGAAAAAAGAATCGAAGGATCAGGAGATCAGGTTGATACATTAGAACTTTCAGGAGGTGCCAAAATCAATCGTATTTTCCATGAACGTTTTCCTTTTGAACTAGTAAAGGTATTTATCCATCTTGCTGGTGTGCTTTGTTTTTTATTTATATATTCTTATGTTCATACTGATAGAAGTAAAGCCAAGATTAAGGTCTGATGGAAAGAATACACTCTTAATGGTGGAAGGAGTTACAGGAAGTTATAATTGAGACATCTGGCTGTGTTTCTAGCTTTGGATACTGAGACATACTAAGAATTCTAAAATATTGGAATTAGAATATAATCATTAGTCCCAGTTCTTACTATTTTCCTTGCTCTTTTATTGTTTTATCACAAATAGCATCTTCATTTTGGTTAGATGGAGCAGGCAAACAACTACAATTGGTAAATTTAAGTTATTGTGTTCAAGTAGCTAGTACCTATTAAAATTAGAGTTATGGAAAATAGTTGTTTCTTGTGTTTTCTAATTCCTTTATTCAGTGCATTAAACCAAAGCTAGCTTTCATAGTGGTAGGTCGAGCAGAACAAAATTTGGTGTTTTGCTATAACATTTCTCATCTTGATATATCTTTTCTTGTTACCTTTGGGTAACAGAATAAACAGAAGTCCAGTTGAACGTGAACTAATGAAACCTGGTTTCCTATGAATGTGTTGAATATTCTTTGATCCTCTCTCCCCCCTCATCATGGACTCTACTGTATTTCTAGTCTACATTTTTTATTTTTTTTACATTTTTCCCAAGCTTCCTCCTGATGTGTTTTATGTTCAGCTTTGATATCCCCTAACTTTAAGTTGGGTAAGAACCAGAGTGAGTTGTGGCTGGTTCCAAGGTTTAAATGTAGGTGGTAGGTCAACTAGGAGTCCAACAGAACAGATGATAGTTGGGCTTAAATAATGACCCTTTTGTTTGTGACAACACTAACTTCACTTCCACCTAGCTGGCTTTCAAGAAACTTAAATAAAAGCTTTATAACTTCATAACCGCGAGACCACTGCTCTCTTAAGTTTGGTTGAAAAACAGTAGAATGGGAAGGGGAGGATAAACAGACCATAATCACAGAAGTTGCACCAGTTTAGGAAACGAAGCTTAAAAAAAAATGCATTTCCCAAATCCTGTTTCTGACATATTCTGTCAACTCTGTAAAATTGTTGCAACTGTTGATTATGTCTGGAATAGAAGGGTGCATGATTTTTCAACAATCTTTACTACTGCCTTAGTGTTTAAATGTTTTATAATACTTATGCTTTGTTTAGGGGCATTAGAAATGTATATTTTGCCAGTTGAACTCGCCTGTCTTCCAGTTACATTGGAGAGGTAATATTTTCTATGTTGTTAAAAAGCACTCCAATATGATCTCATATGCTTTTGTTCCTCTAGATGGAATTCAATGAGAAGGAACTGCGGAGAGAAATAAGTTATGCCATCAAGAACATACATGGTATCAGGCAAGTGCTCCCATGTTTTAAAGCCTAGTTACATTATAGAGACTTGTGGTCTTTCTAACCTGAGGCCACACTGAGTGCTGACTGTTAGACTATGTTAGTGATGTGCTGTTCCCAGCAGCTGGCGTTTTTATTCCATTCCTTTACATTTCTGTTTTTCAGGTAGCTATTTTGAGCCAAACAGTTGGTTTGCCTGAAGAGGTTTAATTTACTGGGAAATGCTGAAAAATTGTTTTACACAGAAAAAAAGTAGCTTTTTTTTTCTGGTAGTGTCTGCAGTTCTGTTAAGCCTGTATTCCTAAAAAGTCATAAATTTTAGAGGGAAAATTTGTGTCTTGATTTGGAAAAAGCTTTTCAGCCTGTATTGTGGCAGACTCCTTGCACTATCTTACTCGCCTTTATTTTCAACCATTTCTTGAAATGACTGATTTGCAAATGAGTTGGTTGAGGTTTCATTTTGTGGATATGTCTGCAGTATATTCTTAGGTTTGGGAAGAGGAGGTATTTGGTTTTTTGGTTTGGAACGACCTAATTATCTCACTTCGGAATGTTCAGTCTATTTTGGAGTGACATTTTGTCAGAAGCATACCCATTTTTCTGTCCTATTCTTTTGACAATAGAACAGATTTCAAAAAGCTTGGGTTCTTCTGTGGGTTTTGAGGATTTTTTTTTTTTTTTTTTTGTTGTTCCTTTCCCTTCACCCACTCTTGTGAGTACATAATATCTTTTGAAAGCATTGCTTATGAACTTTGTTGTTCTTAGTATTTTGGAAAATGTTGTTTGTGTTACTTGTGTAGTACATTCTCAGATGGTTGACTCTAGCAGCCATGGTGCAGTATTACAACTTTTCTGGAGTTTTCCTTATTGATGGAAAGGTCTTGTTGAGCAATTTATGGTAGAGAACTGATAGTGTGGGGCATTTGTTTATAGTCTGCTTTTTCTATATGATGTATCTACCAGGACAGACCCTTGTAAGCAGCATTCGAAAGAGAAGTAAGGCCTATTTGTTTAGAACTGGTTCTGTATGGTATCTGTTATATAGGTTCATATAGCATGCAGTGACCATTGTGAAATCATCCATATAGGACTCTGAGTAACAGAACCATATTTCCTGTTGTGAGTAAAAAGTGCGGCTATAGGAGTCTTACAGGATTGCTATGCAAGTGATCGTGGATGGAATGCTGCAGCTGCCATTCATCCCTTCTCTGAAGTTTGATGCACTGCTGAAGAGGCTTTCCTGCATTCCATCAGCACTCTTTACAGTTCTCACAGTCATCTTTGAGTAGTAGGGCACGTTTCTACTTTTATATTCTTACTCACAATGACACTTTTTTAGAGAAAGGAGCAAATTTAGTTCTGTGGAAGTCTGTTTGTGTAGGGATTATTACTCACCTGTTAGCCCCTGAAAATGAAGATATAAGCAATTCAGTAGAAACAACTGCCTTGCACAATGTTTTTATTACTGTCTTATGTATTCTTTTATATTCACAGAACAGGTTTGTTCACTCCAGATATGGCGTTTGAAGCCATTGTTAAGAAGCAAATAGTCAAGCTGAAAGGACCTTGCTTAAAAAGTGTGGATCTGGTGATGCAAGAGTTAATCAACACTGTCAAAAAGTGCACTAAAAAGGTAATTTGCAAATAGATCTGGTAATGCAAATATAATGTAATGGTATAGTAGATAACAAACCCTATCTTGCTTGTTAAGGTATTTTAAGAGGTTTCTGACCGAGTCACTTGGTGTACAGAGTAAGTCTATCTTAAGTAATTACAAGTTCTGCAAAACTTTCAAAACAATGTAATGCTGGATATGTTAATTTTTTTATTCCTGTGTTTTGAACATATATACACCTTATGATTGGATGGGGTTTTTTTGAGTCAAGAGTTGCAATAAGAGGAAGAAACAGCAAAACTTTTCTAGAGAAAAGACCTCAAATGTGTTCAGAGACATCTGTCAAGGAGAGAAAAATGCTCTTTCTATATCGAAAATTTACTGAGCAGCATCACAGTTCTTTGCAATGTAATGGGTCCACAAATTTTCTTGTGCTTTTTTCATGCACAATTCCAAAATATCTGATCTCCAGCTGTCAAGAAGTTAGAAGTGGAAAGCTAGGAAGACTTAATCTCCCTTGTATTTGTATATCCTTGTATTAGTGTTGACAAATGATCTTGCTGCACAGAAATGTTGAACACTTAAGTGCAAAGAACTGCTGAGCATTGAACTTCCTGATGTGAAAGTTGTGTGCAGCAATTAAACTTCTAACTTGAGATCCTGCAAGTGTAATAAGTTAAGAAACACATTTATCAGAACTAAACATGGCAGTACTATGAGTCTTTGAGAACGGTTTTCTGAAGTGTGTGCTTGGGTTGGTCTATACTTGTAGAATGAAATCTCAAACTTCACACCCCACAGCAGGGGCTAAGGAGGTGTGTCAGGCATATTCATATGAATCTTTTTTTTTTTTTTTTTTTTTCTTACACTTTTCACCTTCATCGGAAAGTTGTCATCTGCAAATATTCTGGAGCACTGACAACTAACAGTTGGTGATTTTCAATTCTCTTTTCTCCCATTAATCTGTGATACTGTAGAGGACCCCATTGTTTCTTGTAGACTTCTTAGCTAACCTGGCTACTTCTATTGTCTCATTTTCTGTTCCTCTGTCTTTCCCATCATTTCAGAGTGCAGGGCACCCTAACAGTAGCAAATATAGGACCAGTTTTGGGATATGAACGAAAGCATGCTGAAGCTGTTGAGAAATAGCCTGTCACATTCTTTGCATTTTTCTGAATAATGCAAATTATTTTTGTACTAGTGATCAGGTTAATGAGCTATTTCTTTAAACAGGAAAAGGTGACAATCTTTTTGACTAAGGTCATAGATACACTGCAATATTTTGAGCAGTGTTTCCAGGTTTTTTCACTTCTGTCAAAGTTTGAAAGATACGTCACTTGAATTGATTATGCATTCTTTTTCTCAGTGCTATTGGCAAAATTTACTGTTGCATTCTGCAACAACATTTTCAAGTATTGCTGTTGAGATGTAAAGATCTTGCCACAAGATGGAGCCTTCAAAGAACAAGAAATCTGGAAATTATTTAAAGTGCTACTCTGGAATTAGGCATAGTAGAAAAGAGATGCATGGAGAAACCTCACACCAAGGCTGATGAATTGTGGTTCACATGTCCAAAATGCATTTTCCTCAATGTTCTGTGGAGCGAAAGCATAGAAACAATCCAAGGGTTTAGGTGTCTCCAGTTTCTCTGGGAAATGCCCATTAATAGCAAGTAAGGCTTATTTTGTAATATAGCTAACTTTTAGCCCAAACATTTATAATAATTGCTCTCTTCCAAAGAGAAAAGCTGGAGACTTCCCTGTTTGTATTTTACTGAAGCCACTCTGCAGGTGTAAATTTCCAGTTGTCCAATCAGATCTGGAAAACTTTCAAAATCAGAGATTCTCCAGCCTCTCTATACAGGTTATTCCAATGCTTGCCTCTACTCACTGTTGAAAAGAATTTTCCTTGTGTCAAATTGGAACCTTAGTTTTGCTTTTCAGTTGGCAACATACCCAAGGTTGTGTGAGGAAACAGAAAGAATTGTTGCTGGTTACATTCGTGAAAGAGAAGAGAAGACCAAGGATCAGGTGAGACTAGATGTAACTGTTTGGGGAAGTGCGTGAAGGAGGTGTCCTGGTTTTGGCTTAAACCATGACAGGAGGCAAGTTCTTGCATACAAAGTACAATAAGACAATGGAAGATTTTTATTGGCATTTTTTGTTTGTTTGCTTGTTTCTGTATCCAGCAGGCTTCACATTTTAGAGAGGGAGAGAAATTGTTCCTCTACCATAGAGCTTTGACAGATGAGACTAGAATTGTTACAGGAAATCGTAATTTCCAATATCTACTTTGTTTCCAGTTTTTTTTAACATACCCATCCTGTATTCTAATTACAGTCAGGCCCACAATCAGTTGTAACTGGGACTCTTGCAGGACTGACAGGCTTTCCTTCAAGTTTAAAAAAAGTTTAACCAACCCCCAACATTCATCACCCAGCTAAGCACTCCAAATCCAGGAAACTTCAAAGGTTAGATTACGTTAAGAAAATCCACTGGAAGTGGAAATAAGAATTATTGTCTGGGGAGTGCAGAGTGTGACAACAGAAAATTTTGGAGAAAAAGGGCTAGGCAGAGCTCCTAAGTTGTTCTGGACTCCTGGCTCTCTAGTCCTGTCTAGCCTGAGTGTGAGCTAGGCAGCTATACAGCATGTCATGTATCTTTTTGTTTAATCTGTGCTGTGAATGTAGACTTAAAAGTAACTTTAAAAACTTGTATTTGCTGGGCTTGTACTTGGAGGGAGTTCTAGGTAGCACTCTCAGTTGGAAAAAGATACAAGTTACTTAAAATAATTGAGTAATTTATTTATTTGTTTATTATTCCATTCTTCATTGTGTGCACATACCTGGCAATTTCCCAGAACAAAATAGAAAGTATCAGCTTTCTGTAAATGCAAAGAGTTGATCAAATAGGTTATTGAGAAATATTCACATCATTATTTATGCTGTTAGCAGTTCTTGTTAATAGAACACTAGTGAGAATATTTCCTGAGGTAAGAGCTAAACCCAAATCCCCACTATCTTTTGCTTCTGAGTGAGGCACCTGATACCTTCTGGAAATTGTGAAGAATTTGGGAGTGATGCAGTGTTTGAGGAGTTGTACAGAACTAACTCTGTACACTTTGTGGAGATTAAATGCTACTGTTTGGTAGTGATAAGTTTCTTCATTGCTTCTTCCTGATAAATGGAAGTTAGAAAAAATTGGGAGAAAGTGCAGTGTTATATGTTCAAGAAGCTGTTCAAGAGTGGGAGTTGAGCTTTCTCTAACATTTTAGCAAGCTCTTTGCTGAATTAGAATTTTGCTTAACTTGCAAAACATAGAGCTAGAATCTATGTTATATATTATTAAAATCTCTCTGGCCATGTGTGATTCATTTTAATGAAGTGGACAAGTGCCAAGATGGTGAAAAATGAAATCTGTCAGGAAAAAAAATAGTAAGAAGGAATAGCTCTTTTGTAGTCTAGCTTAGTAAACAAGCACAGGAACAGAAGTAGTGGGGTTTAGAAAATACTGTTGCTTTAGGCTTGAATGATTATGAAAGTAATATTCACTAATGTAAAAACCCAAGAAGTTCTGTTATTTTTCTCTCTCCCTTTCCCTCAGTCTCTCTCCTCCATCTTACCCATCCTTTTTTTTCCTCGTCTGTCTCCCTAATAGGTGCTGCTGCTGATTGATATTCAGGTTTCTTACATCAACACCAACCATGAAGACTTCATTGGCTTCGCAAAGTATGTATATAGAGATTTTCTTATAAAGACACTATCAGGTTTGTTTGGTTTGTTTGTTCAGTTTGGGTTTTTTCTTCCCTTGTTTTTTTTTTTTTTTTTTAATATATTTTTTTCGGATGTTCAGAACACAAGTTCTGAAGTGGGACAGTGAAGATGTAAGCTCCTAAGTCTCAGACATGCTCTTTCTCAATATACACACTGTTGAAATCTGTCACACCTGTAGGGGACTCTTTACCCCAATTCACAAGCCTGGTTTTACTGAAGCTGAAGCTTATGTCTTGATCTGGAATCACATGCATCTCGGGAAGCAGCTTTGGCAAGCTGATGTCGTTGCTGTATCCATTTTTGGACCACAGAAATGTATAATATTGGTGGTCTTTCCACATTGTTGCTATTGCATATTTTGGGAGCTGTGATTCTGTGTGAAATGGTTTTGCTCAGAGTAATGGATGTCACTGAATTATACGTGTGCCTGCTGTTTGGCTGTAGAGAATAATAGTAGCAGAATGCCCTGAAGGGCCTGGTTTGACATTCTTACTTAACTGAAAAGGCTGTAAGAATATTTTCCAGAATGTGCTCCCTCAGCTTCCAGCAATTTGTGCTTAAGGGACTTCATACCAACATTTTGGCATTAGTAAAAATGTTAAAGATGTCTTCACTCTTTGAAGAATAATTGTTCTTCAATCATATTCACGCCATATTTGCCATAACAGTGTTTGGAATCATAGCAGGTTTCATCCATGTGGGATGCTGGCAACAAAGTTTGGCACCACAGTACATGTCATAGTATGGTCTGTTCTAGTTAGGACTGTGGAGGAAGGTCTACATCTTTGCCAATATGCCTTGAAGGTTTAAAACGTGGAGTTCACTAAGCTGAGGGGGGAGACAGCAAAGCCAGGCACAGTTTATGTGTTTGGTTTGAGCAACTTTCTCTAGAATTGTTTGCAGGTCCTAGATATCTTTATCAGTTTTCTTGACAAATGACAGGATGTTGTAGGAATGGTAGCTGGCCTTCTAGAGGTCAAGATAACAACCTGCCTACTATTTACTTCTCTTCATCCTTTTCTGACAGGAAAAAGCCTGCTAAAAACACTCCATGTATATTCATGGTTTGTGTTGTGACCTTGGGAAGTCACATAGTCCCACCTCCTACTCAGATGGAGGGTCAATGCTGAGTTCAGACCATGTTACTGAAGGCTTTGTCCAATCAGATCTGGAAGACTTCCAAAATCAGAGGTTCTTCAGCTTCTCTGTGCAGCCTGCTCCAAGGCTTACCTCTCCTCACTGTGAAAAGACTTTTCCTTGTGTCAAGATGGAACCTTCCATGTATTATAGTCTTGGATTCTGGAGAGCCAAGTGTATCTGGAGCTATTTCATTATGTCTCTCCCCTGGAAAAATTGCCTTCATGGATGCTGCTGCTGGGGCCTGTAGTTCAGTCTGTGGTCCTCACTGCTGTGTCTTTTCCAAGGAGTTGCAATGCCCGAGATAAATTTTTTGGGAAAGCTCCTGCTTCTTTTGCTAGTTGAGATCTAGAAATCCCCAGCTGCTATAAATGAGGTATAAACAGATTAACAAATGGCTCTTTGCTTATGTTCACTGATAAGTTTAAGCAAGTGTTTCTGTAGCGCTGGGAAGGGAAGTATCTTTGCTGACTTGTGCTCAGTTGGAAGAGAAAACTTAGGTAACTAAGAAGAATGTAAAATGTAAAATACACTAATGAATAAGCTAAACAGTAGAAAATACACATTTTAAACTATAACCATATTACTGTTACAGCAATTGTGTTAAAACTGGAAATATAATAATTTGGGGGTAAATGAAATGATTTTCTGCAATATCTAATCATCCTGGACTATAGATTCCCCAGATTCCTTAGTGTTTCCTTTCTTTAGCTGAGTCTTCTAGCCAGTTGTCTCATGTGACTGCAGTGTTTTATAAGTGTAAGCCCTGTCAGCCCTGCTCATAAGAATGAGAGTATAAGACATTTCAAAATATGTTGTGGGGCCTAAGGCAGGTACAGTGAGATGTGAATTGACTTGAGAAGGACTTAAGAAATGCCAGTATTTAGAACAACTTTGCATAGTTATGAAATGATGAAATTGGAATATTAATATTTGTCTCATTTAGCAAAGCAAGTGGCAAAATGTTGGAATAAGGTTTGGTTCCATTTGGTGTAACTCAGACACAGCTACATGCTTTAATCTACATAGAGAGTAATTTGTATTTAGAACAGTTAATAGAGGACAAATTGCTGTCTGAAAGGCCTGGGGTTTGAAGTATGATGTTAGTGGTCTAATTCGCTTCCCTAAGGTGACAAAATAAAAAAAGCCGCAACCAAACAAAACCAAAACAACAACAAATAAGAAACAAAATGGACAAACAAAAACCAAACTGAAAGGCAATTAGGTTTCCTAAAGCCACCTTGTGTGTTTTTTAAGCAACAGATTGGAATTGGTGAGAGATTAGTGCTGTGTTTTCTGTGTGCACGTTATTTAGTATTTAGTCATAATTTATGCACCAAAGCTTGTGCAACTTCGGACGATGCACCAGAGGCATGCAGTGTTATTTGGCCAGAAGGCCTGGATGATTGAGAGCTAAGTCCAGTGAACAGGCATATGAAATAAACATCCTTGTGGATTTTCCCGTGAACAACATTTGGACTGCTGGGTTGATAAAGTATGGTCTGCAGGGCAGGATCAGAATTGGAACAGGGTTGAGCTTGGTGCTTCAGCAATTCTTTGGAACAGCACCTATACACAAAACAGTTGCAGGATTGGCCCATGGGCTGTGAATGGCATCTTTCTTACTCTTTCAGAGCAGTGTTTGTAGCTGGTTAATATGTATGCTTTTTTCTTAAGTTAATCAATGCCTGGTGAAATGGTAGAATCTAATCCAAACAAAACTTTCTGGTGGCAGTGGCCACTCTGGTGGTTGAGTAGCCAAAGCCTGCTTTCTGAACGCTTTTCTTCCACTTTCCAACAGTATTTTAATGTTGTGGCCTAACACTTACAAACCACCACATAATGCAAATGCTTTTAGAATTAATGGCAACTTGTATGTTCTTGAGACAGGAGTGTGTATTGTTTCAGGAACTGGGATTACCAGAGTTCAAGAATTAAGCAAAATATTTTAAATATGATTTAATTTTAAATATATTTTGTTCTACACTATTCCAGTTTTTTGAACCAGCTTTGTGACAGCTTCATCCATGGTTATATTTACGTCCTCAAAGTGCATATAAATATTAGAATAATATCCAAAACAAACCATCAAGACAAAGTTATTAAGGAGCCTCCAGCAGGGCAGGATATTATTGTATTGCATTAAGTACAAGAAATGGCTTGCTTTTTGTCTCTTTTGAATATTTATAGAGGCTGATGTTTCCCAAGTTAAGCACATGAGCCACTATTTCTCTGTGCTTTTAGTAATCTTTACCAATCCAAGTAGGATGATGTTGCAAAAGAGCTGATTAGTAGGAGCTGTCTGCTATGCATTTCCCTTTTGCCCTGAGCAGGCACATATGAGCAGGCATTCCTATGCTGTAAGAAAAAGTAGTTGAAATATGCACATATATGCTACAATTTTGCTGTGTTTCTATGTTGCTCTAGCTTTCTGTGCTAGAATCAGAAGTAACTGTTACTGCTAAATTCTGTTCCTCGGGAACTGGTTTAATTTGAGTTTCTTCAGTATAACTCTTTTCCTCTGCTTCCCTTAGTGCCCAACAAAGAAGCAGTCAGGTTAACAAAAGTGCAGTGGGAAATCAGGTAGGCACCTAACAGAGAATGGACAATAGCATGTGCAAGTTAATCCAAGCTGTTTGGTTTTCTTGGCTGCGTTAATTCGTTGTATCATTCACCTTTTCTGCTTCAAACATAAAATTCATCATCAAATCACTGCCTTGTTTTACTGAATTTTTCAGAGCCACCTGACTTTCATTGTTACCATTGTTTATTGTTTAATATTTCTGCTACTGCTCACACTGCTGGTTAGTGTCTCCCCTCCCATGCCATTTAGTGCATCGTATCTTTCATGTTACACATCAATGTGTTTTGTCATTAACTGCAAATTTCTGAATTTCAGAATCCAAAATGCTGGTGAGTACTTGCTTGTGTGTGCCTTCTGATGGTCATTTTACTTGCTTTTACATGTTCATAGCTTAATAGCAGTGAAGGGGCAATTCATCAAGCAAAAGTGAATTTGCCTTCAGCTCTTCTGAAAACTTTCAGTTGACTTCACAAAGATTTTGGCTATGTATCATAGGCCTTTCTCAAAGTAAACAAAGAATAACTGGTGGATTGTTTCTGATTATTATTTATTCATTAATGAAATTAGTTGTTTGTTTCTTTTTATCATATAAGAATATGGGGTTGATTCAGTAGCATGTTAAGTGCTTCTGAGCTTTGCTTCTTTCTTTGCTTTTGTGTGGGCCAGCAGTGCTCAGTACTTCACAGGATCAGTCCTTTTTTATATGAGATGAAAATAATGAAAATGTTACAACCTTGGTTTCTGCTCACTTTGAGGGTTTTGCAAAGTCTTAAACAGAAATGAAATGCTATGGAATTACTGCATACTTTAAAAAGAGCTAACAAATTCTAGGAAAAATAAGACAATGACATTTCATATAAATAATTACTGGTATTGGACATCTTCCTGATGTTTTCATGTGCAATTTGGTCAAACAATGCTCAGGAGGTCAAAGGTCAAGGTTTTCAAATACGACCACTGAATTTGGATCCCCCAGGTGGTAAACCTGACATTGCAGAAAGTCTCCCATTCTGCTGCTGTAGATGACAGTTCTAGCATTTTTTGAAAATGTATTCAGCTTTTGGGAGGACAGAAATCTGACCTCTTCCTTCCACCAAGAAATAGCTAGTTATTTCTGAGATGTTATTCAAAATAATCCATCAGCTTCTTGGATGTGGTGGTCCTCCACAGCCTGACCAGCATGACTGGCATTTTTGATGTAATGTATGGTTTGGACTAAAATGAAAAAAGTTGAAGGGTCTAAACACTGAAATGACTTCAAAGACTAGTCTCTCCCCTCTGAGGAGAGATTTCCTTCTTATCTAGCTCTGCCGGAACATGTGTCAAACACAACAACCGTCGTCACTCTGGAGTGTCCCATAAAAGGAAAATCAACCAATTATCAGAGTCTTCAAAAATACACAAATAAAATGAATGATTTTTTAATTAAGTGAATGTTCTCTCTCTAAAGAAGTGGGGAAAAAGCTTGCCATTTTAAATGTTGAAACTTGATTATTTATGGCATAATGGACTTTGCTGAACCTTTTATTTTAAAGATAAACAGATGTTTGAAAGTTAATTGTTTGGAGTTGAAAAGAATGAGAAAATGTTTCTGAAATAAAACTTCATTTCTGCAATTTGCTATTTCAGGGAACCAATCTACCGCCTTCAAGGCAAATTGTACGAGCTAAGTTCTGTAAGCTTTATTGTTGCTTTTCCATTTAGCTTCTCAGAGGGCAAAGTTTGTCTCTAACTCATTGGTTTGGTGAATACTTGCTACCTAACTATTTAATGTTAAACTGTCTTGTCTGTAACACTTCCTCAACAAAGTATAATTGCAGTTCATCACTTAACTGCTACTAACCTGCTGTTACAAGTATGAACTAATATAACTTAAAATGTTGTAGAAAACTTCGAATAAATTTAATATTTTTATAATGTACTGAGTTTCTCAAACTAAACCAACTAATTCCTGTTTATTATATAACTGGAAAGAAGTTTTTGTTTGATGTGAGTGCCTCTATTCATAGTAAACCTCTTTTTGAAAGGTGGGCAAATAAGTTTCTGGTAACCAAAAGAAAACATTACCTCTTGCATAAATGAATGTGCTATTTGTGGGTACAGGTACTGATGTTGGTATTTTGTTTATGTAAAGGAATTGCTTCTGATAGAATAAGTGAGTTTATTAATAAACTTAGAAATATATAAAGCCCTTTTAGCATTCTTTTCATAGCACCAGGAGGATCAATATGTCATGGATGGACTCTTTTCTAACCCTTCCACTTCATGAGTAAATAAATATGTGAATGCCTTTAATATTACTAATTAGAATTAATTGTCTAAACAGTAGTTAATTTTATAACAAGTTGCTTTTGGTTTACTGATGATTAGGTGTAAGAAGTAAATCTCTATCATGTGCATTCTTTAGTAATATCTATGATGAAAACATATAGTTTTCCAGTTATCAATATCAAATTATGTTAATTATAACTTCAAACACACTTAAACTAGACTTATGTTCAATAAAGGAAACAGGACAAGGCAGCACTGATTTCAGTAGCACTTGAATTGAATCTTTTGGGAGATCAAGATCATTGTTTTTCCAAAATACTGGGATGCTCATTTACAATCCATTGCTTTACTTTTTTTGTAGCTTGCCTTAGACTAGAATGATGCAGATAACCATTAACTGTTTGTGTGCCTCAGAAATCAGATGAGTGCAGCAATATTGCATTTTTGGTAGAAGTATAATAGCAGTTCCTCTTAGCATGTTCTTGCTTCTCTTTCGTCTACTAATTTATCCTCTCATGCTTAATCTTTGGCCTTTTTTGTTTGTCTTTTCTTTGCTACCGCCTGAGGTTTTGACCTGACTCCACAAAGTTTCTTTTTAAGCCACAGGTTAGTCTGTCTTCTAATTTGCTTGAAATAATCAGTGTAATGCTTGTTTTTACGCATCACGTTAGCAAGATCTGGTTCCTGAAAGCTGACACTCTTAACTATATTTTGTGTGTTGAGATTTGTTTTGATGACTGAAATTGTGTTTAAAGCTCCCCATCATGATAAACTTTTGAAGATGAAGGTGTCATTGCTCCATGTGCCCAATCGATACTCTCTGTGTGAGAATGCAAGATACTCAAATTACAGAGAAATGTATAAAATTTATATGAAATTCTGTTTTGTGTTTTATTTCTGTGGTAAAATCTGAAGTAGCCCCTGAAGTTGGAGAAGGGGCTTAATCTGAATTAAGAGTTTCAAGTCACTGTCCAAGTTATTTGGAGATTTGGATTTTAAGTCTTTGATCTGCTGTTCTGCAATGTTATGCCAGCAATCTGATTCACTTGTTCTGGACACAAGTAGCATTCAGACCCCATCAGTTGGCCTAAACTGTTGTGCTAATAACTTTTTCCTTAGTAACCCTTGTTCTTTTTTTCTTTTTAATCCTGCTTTATAGCATACTTTGCTGCCTCTTTTCTTCAGATACACATAATTCCTGGTATCTTGCATGACCCAGGAAAACTGTATGAACAGAATATTTTTATTTATTCTTTTTAGCAAGTAGGTGGAAATGGAAACTTGTGCCTTGGTCATGAGAAATAATGAGAAGGCTGTTCTGTTAAGGAATGACAGTGTTTCTGTAAAAGAGGTAGTGCCTGCAGACAACCATGTGATGGTAAACTTTGAAATATCCTTGAATGAGACATGCTGCTGTTGAATTTTCACCTTATCAAGATTAGAGAAGCATTGCTCCTTTAAATGGCCTTTAACTATACTTATATTTTAGGTTAATATTCCTTCATGATTGACATAATCACCTTAATCTTTGCTTAACTACGTTTGGAAGCTTGTTTCAGTTTTTCACTACCAAGTACTTTGCTTCAGTAAAGACTTTTTTTCTTTAAAGTAGACGTTTTTAGGACTTAAGCCACCGTTGTCATTTTTTAAGTTACGCAATATATTGTGCAGTGATATTTGGGGGAGGCAATATCACAAAATCTCAGTTGTGCTTGTTACTGGAACAGATCTGATCAGTTTATGCTCTGACCTTTGGCAAATTACAGTAAAGTAGTGTATTGGGATTCCCTTCTAATCTGTTGTTCCTTTTTAGCCAATGAAGTGCAAGAATCTTAATAAATGAACCCAAAGAATCACTAGTTTGTGAGGAAGCCTCGTAGTTTGTGCATTTTTTTATTCTCTCAATGTGCTTACTATTTGATAACACATATTGCTATGACAGTGATTAGAAGACAGAGTAGCGCTGGGAGTTGTGTGTTCAAAATTATTTCAATGGAGTTATGTAACACAACTTTAATAGAGAGTTACGTTAGCTCAACAAATGCTGTTGCTTGTATTGTGGAAGTAGCTAGTCTCCTGATTTTCCCACTTATAGTTCTGTCTATTCAGTCAATTTCACTTATCTCTTTCTTTTCTTGAAATAGTCTTTTGAATACTTCTTTTAATTTGATTCTCTAATGTATTTCTTTTATAAATATCTATTTGGAATGGAATTAATAAGTCATGCAAGAATACATAAAATGTACTTATTGTGTCAAGTCCTGGTTTCCTGTTTATACGTGAAGTGGCGGAGAATAGGAACAACAGATATGATTTGGGTCTTGTGCAGCTGAACTATCAGAATATGACTTCCTTCTGGCTTGTTCGTGTGCATTCGTACCCTCTAAGTATCATTTTTTCAGACACCCAGATTAGGTATCAGGACCCTGAAGGAAGGAACTGTGTCATCTCTTGTTTATCCTGTACATGGAGTCCAGCTACCGGTCAGAATATTGTCTTCACTAGTTTCTGGCAATGCCTATATATTTCATTTTCTGACGTGCACAACTCATGTCGCTAATATCCGGTTTGCACAGAGTGACATTTAGAAATATGATAGAAAATTTTGAAATGGATCTCCTTAATCTAAACCAACCAGAAATATGAACTAGTGAAAACAATAATGAAGCACACTACTTACTTAATTTTTCAAGCTGAAGTGCTATACAACATAGCTAACACAATAGTTAAAAAAAACCCCAAAACAAAAACAAAACAAAAACAAAACAACAAAACAACCACCCCAATCACAATTTTTTTAATTTCAGAAATCTCTTAGAAAATCTTTGCTTATTGCCCATGGAAGGTCAACTTTTTCTAAAATATAGCTTGAGTTATTCGAGAAATTGGCTGGTGTCTTAGCTGTAATTCACCTTCTCCAGAAAATAAAACTATGTTGCTTAATCTCACTTTGTTTGCACTTACACCTTGATTTGACATCTCCCTCCCCCCTGACCCCAACACTGGTACTGAGTATTCTGAAAGTGTAATTTTTTGTAGTTGACAAAATGTGCTTGGGAAGCGGGAACAATTAAATTAAAAGAACAGGCGGCTTAACATAGTAAGTCCATCTTGTCTCTTTCCATGTCCCCTGGAACTGCTTCCAATTTTTTTGATAACTGAAATCTGTTGTACTGTCCAGGATATTTTAGAGACCATAGTACCCTGTTTTTCCAGGGGGGTGTAGATAAGCAGGCTACAAATTTGCACATGAAAAACAAGATATTACTATATCTTGTTTGTATATTAGATATCATATATATTTATATATTATAACATATTAATATAATATATAATTTATTATTGCTAATAATATTAATATATACTATATAATATTTTAATCTATTATATAATTACACTATATATTGTATTTTATATACACTATACACTATGCATTATATATATATCTTGTCTTTATATAATACTATAAACTACAGTTTGGTGCCCTGCTTTTCACGCAGTGTTGTGTGGGAATGACAGCTGGTTCTAATCCTCAGCACACAGGACTTTTGAGGAAACAACTGGCAAATTCCTTTCTTTACAAGACAGTGACCAATGTTTATATCAGCAAGTTGGTTTGTTTCTGTCCACACCCAACAATGATTATGTATCTATGGGGAGATGCATTGACTGGAGCAAGGCAGTATTTTGGACTTATGCAACTAATGCAGATCCTACATGAGAAGTGTTAAACGTTTCATTACTTTTTAAATGTCTTGTATAGTTTAGATTTTAAAACCGTGGCTTGGTCTGTTCTGAGACCTCTGCCACAAATGCACTCCTCTCAAACTGAGGAAATTTGATTCTTATTAACATGCTACAAAACCTTTGGTAATGGTGAGGGAGAGCACTGTATGGAGTAAGCGAAATGTGCTACTTCTCTTCCCTTTTAAGTGCTCATCACCTGCAAGGTTCTAGAATATGCTACTCAGGTGTTTCTTACTGGTTTGCTTCTAGAGACCACCTCTTCATCCGCGCTGTGATATATCTGTCTGCAAATTTTTTCACCCTCTGTAAGATGTGTGTCCAAACCAATTTCAGTAGTGTGCTGGCTCTGCTGCCAGTTCTTCCTGTATGTGGAGATGTGCTTTATAAGGAAGCGTATTCACATTCACAGCATTTTCAATTGCAGAGAGCATGGTTCAACAGCATGCTCTTGCACAGCACAGCCTCTTATTTCAGTTTCTTTACATCATGGGAACAAACACCTTTGTACGTTTGCTGTGAAGTATTTCATTTGCTGTACAGATATAGCTCACTCTGTTGCGGAGCTAAGCTTAAGTGGTTGTGGAAATTCAATTTCCTCAATTTTTCCTAGAATCTCTTACATTTGTATTTGGGTAGTTGGGTGCAGGGAGAAAAAAAAAGGACATTAGCGTGGTTCCACAACTTGTTCTGTGGCAGCTGCCTGAAGGCCAGTACACTGGCTATATGTGCATGTTGCTTGTTTCCTGTTAAAAGTATACTTCAATAAACATCGTAAAATAAAATGAGGTTTTGATGTGTAGTCAAGTTCATATCAGTATGTTTCCCTCAACTTGCACTCAAACAAGCATTCCATGTCTATGGATACTCAATAATGTCCTCTCTCCACTTCCCTCTTCCTCCCCCGCAACGAACGTGAATATTGGAAATAATGACAAACTTCTGCAGAAACCTTTGTGGAGCAGGCTATTGCATTCACTCTGCCTGTACTGTGTCTTCGAGTCTCTCTATGGGAATTCTGTCCAGTTCTTCCATAGCTTACTGACTCTTCAGAACCCAATCAATGCTTTCTTAGCGATTTTCTTACAGGCAGAAAACCTGTAGACTGTTTTTGGATCTTCAGTGGTTTTCTTACATTGCTGGCTTGGTTAGTAGTGAATGGGGAAAACATGATCATCTTATTTGCAATTAAATTGGTGCTCTTGGATTAGGTGCATTGCCAATACTTTTATCAGCTTTTCATTTGCAACTCTTCATCTCTTTCTTTGGTTTAGTTGTCGGGTATAACTTAGTCCCTTGCTCTGTGCAATACCAAAGCTAGTTTTTCTTTTTGGGGAGCTCACATGAATGTGCATGCTGAATGGCAGTGAGTCATGGTTCTGAAACTTTCATAGATGACGAGGAATAAATATTGAGCAATGTTTTTTCTCTGGTTGTTTGTTGATACTGGAGTAACTAGACTTGTAAAATTTTAAGAGGAAGGTCATAGTCTTGCATATTTCTCTAAAAGCAAGAGGAAATTCATGTTTAATCACACAAGTTCATGCTTGTGGGACTTGTTGAGGGAGTTCTGAAGGGCTTCTTTGACCACTTCTTTCCATCTTAATGCTTCATAGGCAAGTAAAGGATGTAGCTGTGGGGAGAAACAGAATGGGTGAGGTTCCCTGCATCTGTATGTTTGGGAGCATTCTATTGTCTTGCTCAGAGTATGATAGGAAAGAAAGCTTACTTTCTCATAATTATATTGGAAAACAATAAATGTTCCAATAAAATTGAAAGCTTCCGTATGATCCATAGACCAGTTTTTATGACCATCCTCTCTTCTTCACCTCTGGAGTTATCTCATTACTCTTAAGTTCTCTTTTGTTCCTCTTTCTCTTTGTATGATGTAGCCTCCAGGCCTTAGTATGTATAGGTATGCTGTTCCATCTGTTTGTTCATCTTTGACTTGTATCTATTTTACAAGGTTCTGCTTTACCCATTTCCTCCCTGATTTTTATTGCCACCTTAATTTTAGATTTGTTTTTTCTTCTTTTCCTCTTCTACCTCATGAGAAGAAAACAGCTCTCGTATACCTCTTCTTGCCGCTTTCTATCTTAACTTCGAGTTACCTTTAGTAGACCTCTCCAGTTTGTCACTTGATTCAACCCCTTCTGAAAATTCCCAGTGCATCCCAGAAGCCACTCATGTTGCCAGAATCTAGGTGCTTTTTCTAGTATCCAACTTTACAAATGATCTTAACAGTTGGACTAGAACAGAGTAGTCATATATATACTTGTATGGACTTTTACAATGTGTTATTATACAGCAAATAAATATCTTCAAGTTTACATGATCCTTAATGCACACATACTTGCTGTAGGTAGAACACAATAATACTTAAGCTTCTCTTTTTTCCCAAGCTTTTGGCTGCAAACACTATATTCACTTTAACGTTTTTTGGTTGGTTGTATTTTTTGTTGAATGATGGGAACCTGCAAAAACTCTTGAATTTGCCAGAGACTGAAAAAATCACTTGTTCTTAGCAAGTCTTTATTTAGTGAATGCAACTGCAGAATTATGTCAAGTGAGTAACAAACTAAACTTGTGCTTGGCTGCGCCTCTGCACAGGTCATCCGGAAAGGCTGGCTGACCATCAACAATATCGGTATCATGAAAGGAGGATCCAAGGAATACTGGTTCGTTCTAACTGCAGAAAGCTTGTCCTGGTATAAAGATGATGAGGTAAGGAACAAAGAACTTTTTTCTTTGGGGGGACAATATTAAGTGTTCTGAGATCACCTTAAAATACAAGCTTATACAGACTTCAATGGAAAGAATGTTTTAAGGCTTTACCTGAGTCCTTTAAATTTTCTGGGTTTCATTCGTGGAAAATGAATCCAAGACTTCTGTTGAAATGTTGATAACAAATACAGGGTGCTATATGGGGTGCTTTTGTTTGTTTTTTTTTTTTTGTTTTAATTTTTTCCAATTTTTGGGATGGGGAGAGAAGGCAGCCTATTTTGGAATGTTCTGGTTATTGTCCTGTACCTGTTTGGACTGCACTTGCACATCTACTGTAAGTTGATCATGAATTGTCTAGGTAAAGTTCTAATCATTAACTACAGCAATTGATTTAATGACAACAATTGTTCTCTGGCCTTGTATTCTAAGAGGAAGAAAAGCCTGTGTGTTGTGTTCTATAGCTGGTTGGTATGGATTTTCAAATTTGAAAAAATACGCCTTGGTAAGAAATGTTGCTGCTGATCAGTTGCCCACTTTATTGAATATGTTGGTACGCAGTTTGTCTGTTTTCTTTAATAATTTTTTCTCACAATGTTGGTAATGATATGCTCTATCCAAAACTCAGCCTTGTTAAATTTTGAGGGTTAAAATGGAATAATAGAATTATTATGTGTGCTACACTATCAACTGTAGAGTAAAGGTCTTGTGGTTTTGGTTTGGGTTTGGTTGGTTTTTTTGTTTGTTTTTTTGGGGGGTGTGTTTTTGTTTGGTTTTTTTGTTTGGTTTTTTTTTGTCATAAACATAGCCCTATTTTTCTAAATTGTGTTCAGCAAAAATTTAGTGATTTTTCTTAGGGTGAACCAGTTCATTGGATAAAAGACGAGAGGCACAGGTAAAGAAATTTTTAGATGAGCTCTAAAAATTTTAGATGATCTTTCCATTTTATTCTAAGTAATAATCAAAACAATGGCTTACCCCAGCAAAACAGGGAGTTAGCTGATGGGGACTGTGCACAAAATTTATATTCTGTTTAAATTAACCTAGTGTTTTATTGCAGTGGATTTTCTAGAATCACTAAGGAGAGGTCCCACAATGCATGTTCATAAGCCAGAGCTCTGCTGAGTCTGTGAATCCAGAATATGGTTGCTCTTTTTTCTGCTTCTCCTCCCCATCCATTGGGGTGGGGTAGGGGAATGAGTGGCTTCCTGATACTTAGTTGTCAGCTGGGGTTAAACCACAAGGATCCAACTTAACATGGGTAGCTGCTTCAGTAACAGTGCTGATGGTGGAAACTGTGTTGGTTAGTAGTGTTTATTTTTACCTGGGTTGGTTATCATTTTGGGATAGACCTTAAGATAAAGAGAGAAATCAGGCCAATCTCAAAGATTTTGCCCCTTGCCCTTTTGTTTAAGTTTTAAATGGATTCAAATGTATTTACTGTGACAGGAAAATGAGTGCATGTCAGAGGGGAGCAGCTAAGTGTCAAGAGGAAAAGTTTTATTCTCAGATTACTGAAATAAAACTTGAAGTATTTTATTACAATGACACAAAAAATAATAAAAAATAAATGCAAAAGTGCCTTTATGGGTTTGGAAACTTGAAGCTGTTGTTTTTCTGTGATCTATCTTGAAGCTACTAGAACTTCTTATCTTAGGTTAGGTACAGGTAACTGTTACTATGAGGAGTGACATGGTGAGAATAACACCTGTTGCTATGTTCTTTCTCAAGCAATTGGAGGTGCATCCAAAATATGCTGTGGCAATTTTTAAAGTAGTCTTGATATTGGTTTTTTTGAGTCTGATCTTTGCTTAGTGTGAAATATAGCAATTCCTGAAAATAATTAGATAATGCCTTCTTTTATGCAAATTTAAAAATAAATAGTTTGACAGTGTGCTAGGATGAGTCACCTGGGAATGTCAGAATAGTACATGGAAGGAGATGGCCACTGTCTGATTCAGTGATTTCCAAATGCATGTTTAAAAATAATGTCTCTTAATTGCCAAAGAGTTGTGTTTAAAGAGTCATAAAAATGCAAGTAGGTCATTCAGGCCAATATGGCAGATCACTCAGGAATTTCTTAGACTGATGGTCGTGTAGTACTATTCCATGCTTTGCTGATGGAAGAAGTTCCTCCTTAAATACAGATTTGCTGTATAATTTGACTATTCTGCCCTGGGAAAGATGTCACAAAGTTATTTTGGATTTTTTTTTTTAATTTTTTTTTTTTTTTTTACTACTGAGCCTTTCTCAGTAGGACTTAAAAAATCAGTAAAATCTGGTTTAGATGCTTTCTGAAAAAGGTCAAAGCCACAGCTCAATCATTAAGTTAGTCAAAAGATAACTTGTTTCAGAAACAAAACTACTAGCTTTGAAAATAAAGAAGTAAATATTTGATCTCCTGGCTGAATTCCTATTTTTACAATTACATTTCATCTCCCATAAATGTTCTACTCACTTTCAGATTGGTTTGATAGTTGTCACATCCTGTTCTCAGATGATTATTGAAATGGCTGCATGCTGGTGTATTTCCAGCCTGGTAAGATACATAGTCTCCAGTGATGTGTGAAGTGATATCCATGTTTATGTCTCTGGACTGTGCCCAGGCCCAGCTCGGCTGTGCACGCTGGGAGGTCGTAGGAAGTTCAGATCCCTCGTGCCTCCCACTTGAGCTGGTCACTGCTGCAGTCCTTGCACAGCAGCAAGAGCCTGTCCATTGCGGCTGGGAAGACGCTGAAAATCAGGTCTCACCTTTCTTCTCTTGCCACAGAGAAGAGTTTGCTCCCCCTGTGCCTCTACCCCTGAGTAAGGAATGTTGTAGCAGCTTGCGTACCAGGGAGGTCTGACAATGTGCTTTACAAACCTGCAGTGCTTGCTAGGACCTCTAGGGCTGTGTACTCCTCTAGCGTAAACTGAGCCCATTTTCTATAATCTGGAGTTCACTCTGAGGTGAAGATCACCATCTGAATGCAAGTGGTTGTTTGCTAGTGCCACTGGAAGGATGTAAATGTTTTCCTTTATTTTTTGAGCTGCAGCTTTTATAAGTGATGAATCCATAGTGGAAAGCATTTTGAAGGAAGTTAGTTTGGCAAAAGATTTCAAAATTTGTTGTATGATATCAGTATTACCAAAAAAAAGACTGTTTTCTTGACATGGTTTTGTTGCTGCTCAAACTTACAACAGGATTTTATTCCTGATAGATGGAAATCAGTGCGTAACAATGATTTTTAGTCTTGCAGTTACTGAAATAATCAAGTTTGGTTTTGAACACTGTTGTTAAAGCAGTTACACTATCAGTTGTAGTGAATACTATTCTAGATTAGTTTCTGAATTTGCCTGTAGTTGCTTGTGTTCATAAGTTTGCTTCATGACTAGTACCATGACTTTTTGCTTTTCTGCTTGCTTAAAATGAAGCAAGAAAAATTGTGTACCACTTTGAGGCTGCTGTAAATGAGTACAAGATTAGCACATTCATTGATCTCACAAATACAGATTTCTTTTATAGAGTATTCCATGTAATGCTAGATAAAGTATTGCAAGGCATAGCTAAACACAAAAAAGACCTGAGCATTTTAGCTCTCAGTTATACTGTTTTTTTAAGTAGCACAAAACGCTGGAAGCTTTTGTGCTAAGGTTCATTTGAGAGTCAACCTGCAAATAGGAAGTTAGTGAATTAGCCACTCTACATTAGGATAAAATGGACTTTGGGAATGTGGAACACCCTCCTAGCTTGTGAATAAAAAAGCTCTTTATTATAAATGAAAAGATGTCATTTGTGAAGTGGTGTAGCGTTTTTACAGGGCATGGTCAGAGAATGTGATTTTATTATTCCTTCCAAAGCATCCAGAGATTTCACTGGATAAATTATTAGTGAGCAAAGGATGCCAAGCTGGACTCTAGGATAAGAACTTTGAAAAATATGAAGTTTACATTTAGAAAAATCCCCTTAATCTTATTTCCAAATAAAATATTTCCATTCTGTTTCAGTAGGAAAAGATAGTATTGTCAACATCCAATGATAGATGCAGTTTGTATTATAATTTCACAGCCTATTCCCCATTGTAAAATTCAGTGTGATTTGGAGGGAGATATGAAAATAAGTGACGAAATGAGAGAGTGGAAGTGGGAGAAGTTCCTCAAAAGTCTGACGTATTATGTATGTTTACAGAATTAACTTGCCACACAAAAAGCTGCTCTCTGCTTCTGTGGCTAGTAGGAATGTTAGTGATTTTTACACCTATAGTAATCTAATAATGCAAGTTGCTCAAGTTATGCCTGAGAAGTAAATGGAAGCATGAAACATACAATGGTGCTGCAAAGCTGCGTATAAATAAAACTTACTGTTAGTGAGTTAATGAGACAACTAGGAAAAGAGTACTATAGGAAGCACAGTAAAAATTTCAGCAGTGGGTTTTATTGTATTTTATAGGCAGTGTTGGTTTGACTCTAGGTGATTTGCAGTACGCGGCTTGGTTACTGACCGGCCGTCTGAGATCCAGAGTGACTCTTGGCTGGAGCTGTTGGTGAAGATGCTCTGGTGTGTCAGAGCGAGTTCCCACTGGCGGCTGTCCCTCAGGCTGGGTTGTCATGCGACTGCCTGTCTGTGCCTGCTGTACAGGTGAGAGGATGTTCTGCACAGCAAGTGTAGACAGGCAGACACATGACAACTCCGTCCAGCTAGTCCCTTGTAGCCATCACCGCTGGTGTGCAATAGTTTGTACCGTTCCAGTTTGGGGGGTTTTGTTGGGGGGGAGCACACATAACAGAATTAAACTTTAAAACATTGGGAGCTGTAGAACAAGAACAGAACTTGATTTTATTCAGAAAAGAATAATTTCGGTACATCAGTTAGCATTGTGCTGACATGTATCAGAGATGTGATTTCAACAGACTGATCACACTGAACATTTGGAAATCAAAAAGTATTGCATCCATGGTTTATTTTATACGCAATTGATACAGGGGTTTCCCTGCATATTGTACTCACACATAGTAATTTAACCAGATGTTTTTACTCTTCTTGGAAGCACAGAAATACTGAAGTTCAAGATAAAGGATATGTTTGTATAGTACATATTTTCTAGGAGCAGATAAGTACAATAATCTGTCATGTTAAAAATAAAAATCTTTCTGTATAAATGAAGGCAAACACTTGCACATTAACCCTGTTAAAGGGAATGTGATGGAAAGAAAACTGGTTGCATTTTGTATCAATTTTACTAATATGTGAGAGCTATACACTTATGATATTTCTTTGTTATTTTGCTTTGCATATTATTTAAATATAGCTTTCTCTCAAATTCTGTACTTAGTAAGAAAAAATAACTTTGTAGAACTTCAGTATGTTCAGTTAAACATAGACTATGCTATAGATCAAGAGCATACAAATAGCATCATTTCACAACACAAAGTGTGCTACTTTGCTAAACTTTCCTGCGTATAAAATACAGTGACTGTTCTTAAATTGCTGTTGCTCGCTAGTGCCACCATAGGTAAGCAAGAAGCTTATGCTTTCAAACCCTTCTCAGACATATCCCATACATAGCAGAAAAACACTTCCAGCCTGAAAACTGATTATAAAAGGGATGAATTTACCAAAAGGCTAAAGGTTAGGGTAGTGTTGAGGTTTTAAATTAGGCTAATAATAAATTAATATGCAATTATTCAGGTGTTTTAGCTCTAATAATTATTTTGCCAAAAGAAGATGTATTTTAGCTAATATACAAGTTGAAGTGTTCCAATTCAGGCTGTGCATTATATGAATAAAATTTTTCTTAAACTGAACAAGGTGAAATAAGGTATCTTAAAAAAATTAATCAAGCACAAAACATGACTAGCTAATTCAGATATGTAAAATTAATTCAAAGACATTAAATAGTCTGACTTTATGCTTACTTAGATTTTTGTAGCTCTAAGTAAAATTTCAATGCATGGTATTGTATCAGCAAATTTTAAGTTGATATGCCTCCCTACTCGCTTGGCCATTTTAAAGAAAAACAAAAGTGGCAAGTTAGAAGTACTTTAAAGATAAATATAAACCACCACTTGATTTATAGATTTCATCAAATTTAACTGCTGTATTTAGTTGTTAAAGAAATGGAAGATCTTTAATCTGAGAGAAAGGTCTCGGTTTTGTGTTGTGGGTCCTTCTTGAAATAGCAAAGAATCTTGCAGTAAAATTAATTGATAACCTATAGAATAAAAGGATTGGAAGAACAAAAATATGCTTTTTAATTAATAAGTTTTCTATAAACAACCATCAGGAAAGTTGTACTGGTAGTAAAAGTTGTGAGTGGAAAGATTGTGCCGTCTTTCTAGTAACTGCACACAAGAAGAATTCATCAAAGAATCAGGAACGAAATTTACGTCTTGAACTAAGTAAAATTTATTTTGCCTCGGGTTAATTCATTGGGTACTGGTTATGCCTAGATATCTCCACTTGATTCTTACTTAAAAACTGATATTCTTTGAAACTGTAGCTGATGTGCTGAAAGGGCTTAACAATTTTGTGTGCTGTATCTTGTTGATTCATTGAATCAGTAAAGGACTTGAGAATATTTTAGAATACTCATAACAAAAAAAATAATCACATGATTGCAAATATTATTTTTACAGAAACCTATATAAAGGATCTGACTTTAAATATTGGTAGCTTGGCAATTGAGTTAAGAATTGTATTCTCTCCAACTGTGATCAGGACTCTTTATTTAAGGGTAGGTTGTTATTTTTAGACACTGTTTTGCAATGCAGCATAAAATGCAGTACAGAAGTACAGTAGCTTTATTCAGGAAAGTTTCATTCTTAACTGTGGCATTTCCTGTTGTTTTGTACCCATAATATTATTTCAATTAGGTTGGGTTGTTAATTTTTTTTTTTTTTTTTAATTTTTTTCTTAAATAAAGTACAGTAGAGAAAGCAAAGCCTTGTACAATTAAAGTTATGCTCTTGATTAAAATGTATTATTTAAAAACCCCCAATGCACTGTGATTTAGGTTTTTCTATTTTCTAATTTGCTTCACAGATTTTAATTAAAATAATATAATAATTTAACATTCTACTTAGAAGTTTGGAAATTTTATGCAAGTATTTAGATATTTTGGTTACATTTTCTATATAACAATGATTCTTGGGTGGTCTGCAGAAATGTCTGTTCTGGCAGCAGAAGAGGACTAGCAGCAGCTTTTTGACCTGGCTCCTTTTTTCTGGGAGCAGAGGCCAAACATACCTTTCTGCACATTGTGCAGCAGA
>JANHGB010046681.1:6650-19241 GCA_026283785.1 Coracopsis vasa
ATCCAGTTCCAACCCCCTGCCATGGGCAGGGACACCTTCCACTAGAGCAGGTTGCTCCAAGCCCTGTCCAGCCTGGCTTTAAGTTTAATCCACTGGACTTAAGCACAGGCATAATGTGATTTACAGGACCAGTCACCCTCAGGAAACTAGTATCCATAATATACCTTATTTAACAGGTTAAGCCCATTTAATTCTAATGCCCATTTGGACTTGAAGTGCAAGTTGCTCTGTGATGTTTGTATCATTATAGCTCAGCACTTACTGAATTTGTATTAGAATCATAGAAGCTCATAATCATATTACAAGCCAAGGCAGGTGGGGTACATCTGAAATTGTAACTTTACCAACTTCAGTTAAGGGGAGTGAGCTCCAGGAAAAGAAGTAATTCCTTGGAAACTGCTGACTTGGAAGGAATGAGTAGAGAAAGCCTAGAGCTCACACTGGATGATTACTTCCTGTCTGCAGGTTTCTTTGCAGTAGTCTATCAGCATCAGAGGGCAGGCAGTTCTGTTGCAGTCTGTTCTGTTCAGGCCAGCCGGGCTCGCAGGGGGTTTGATGGCTCTGGTAAAGGTGCCTGAGCAGCAGTTGTGCTTTTCAGCCTCTTTCAACCAGCTGCAATATTCTTCTGCCACAATGTGAGCTCCATCTGCTCGGGGATCCCTGCAGCCTGCTCAGGGCTGAGGTGCTGGTCCGGGTTTGGGAACGCTGCAGCAGCCGCTGGCCTTCTGACACTGGTTCTTTCCATTGCAGATGTCAGCTGCTACATGCCTGCCAATGGAGAGACCACAACAATATTCACCAATCCCAGCATTCCTGTGGACATATCCCTGGGACTCCTGAAGAGAGAAACAGCCATAGGTGACACTTTCAACCAAGAATTTCATCTGTTGGGCCCTGCCGCAGTGTTGTACTTGTATTAGGTGGAAATAGCTGTATATTGGGAACAGCTCTGATGACTTACAACAGAGCTGCCTGTACTAGAAGAGGTTTTATCAGCATTTAGAGGTTGGGAGGGCTTCCTGTGACACACAGCAGCTACTGTGCTGTGAATGTGCAATCAGTAATGTTTAGTAACAAACACACTGCCTTGTTTGCTGCTCATGGCCCAATGCTGTGAAACAAAATCCATGCAAGTTCTTGCTCGGTCTGAACTTCTTTTATAACCCTTTTTACAAGGTTTATAAAATTGGATACATTTTACAACTTTAAGAAAATATATTTAAGAAAATTCTGAAAAATAAGAAAAATGTGAAACCTTTCAAATCAGGAGGTGATGTGGGAAGAGGCAGCTGGTCTGTGTCACTGAGCATGGCTGCTTCTGTGCCTGAAGTTCTGATGGTGATTTAAGCACCATGCACTTTAACAGGAGAACAGAGATGTAAAATACTAGTCTCTGAAGCTCAGTAAGACTCAGGAATCCAAACTATTAAGTCCTATAGCAGGTGTCTGTGTGAAAAGTAAGTACTTTATCATTAACCGTGCTCTCTTTCTGGTTTTGGCCTTGGTTTAGGTCTCTTACCAGATGTCAAGAAGCCAAAGCTCATGCATGGCACATTAATGATGAAGGATAACGTAAGTAAAAAGATTCTTACATTAATTTTGGGAACTAAAGAATTGATGTGGTATTTTAGGTGGACATTTTGCCACCACCTTGCCTTTACCTTCACTGCCTGTCACAGACTCGTGCCTCACTGTTACTGCTTGTCTGAGACATTTCAGAGGTTAAAGGGAGTGATCTTACCTGCTGGGGTTCACAGTGATGGACACGTCCCGGTGTTCCAAACACCTTGTAATGGTTTGTGCTTTCCCTCTGCAGAGCTTCCGCCTGGTTTCCCCCGAGCAGGCTCTGAAGGAGCTGGGCCTGGCGGAACATCAGCTGCGCTTCACCTGCCGTGTCCACATCCAGGACCCGCGGAAGGAGCACGAGACGGTGCTGCGTGTGTACAACCACCTCAAAGGGTGAGGCCAGCCTTACCTCTCTGTGTTTCTCCCCCCCTAGGCATGGACTTGTACCACCTATATTGAGTGATAAGCTCAAATGTTCCCTCCTTTCTGGCCCTCCAGACCAGCCCCTGAGTTACTAGGAGAAAAGTCTCTGCAGCCCAGAAGACTCAGCTGCTCTAGATTTGAGTCTGTGTAGATCACATAACCAGAGCAGTGGAGGCACTGCAGTGGCAGAGGTTGGTCATCACTTCCACCTCCTGGTCTTTACCAGGCTATAGGCAGAACACCCCTAATCTTTGTTCCTGTTGGCTTGCTGCTCTCACTGCTGCTTCTACCTGAAGTTAGTACAATTGTTTAGAGAGAGAGTATCAGTGTAGGGTCAAGACATCTCTTAAAGCTATCCAGTAGCTGCAGCACATGAACCTTAAACACTTCTTACAGGCAGCTGGTCAGTTTTGAGTAGTCCTTTGCTTGGATGAACAGGGTTCAGCCTGGAGCTATACTCATTATGAGAGCCAGAAATAAGTTCTGTAGGAAATGCTACGTGATTAATATAAGCACCAAAATAAGCAAGTTACGAATCGGCCCCATTCTCCACTGTGAACACATTGGTGTTGGGGATTCAGATATAGGGGAGACCACCCTTCAGCCTGCACACGTTGCATCCAAACTAAATCCTCTATCTTCTCTCTTACCAGGGTCCTGAAAGATTACTCAGTGCAGCATCTCCCTGATGGGTCTATAACAGTGGAGTCCATTCTTATCCAAGCCACAGCACACTCAGAGGATCAAGGAACCAAAGTTCTGCTCGTGTCCTGGACCTACCAGGTTGGAGTTCTTCAAGATGTACTTACCAATTTAACTACAAGTTAATTACAATCATATCTGTGTTTTGAGGACATTACAGTACCCAGCTTCTAATCTGAACTACATCACTACTGCCATAAAGAGTTTGGATGTATTTGACATTGTATTTGTTAGGTGTGAAACTCCAAACAAGCAGAAAGCAGGATAACACAAACTAGTGGTAACATCAGCCGTAGTCTGATCTTTCTTCCTTTCAAAAGTGTACTTCTCAGGCCACATTTTTAGATGCTTTTACAGCAAAGAGCTGCCTTCTTGAGCGCAAAAAGGGAAGAATCAATGGTTCTATATTCTTTTTCAAGACAAAAGGTCATTTTCTTCAAAAGAGATACCTCAAGTCCAGTCGCCTGCTTTACAAATAGAGCTTTACATTGATATTATGGAAGAACACCCAGAAGCACATCTGTGCTGCCTGGACTGCTTCCATTTTTGAACACTGCTAACATTAGAATTACTTCAGTCTATTTCTGGGTACCAGAGTTGAATTTACTGCCCACATGGCCAAGTCAAGCAGATGATTGCTTTCATCCCCTTTCTGTGTGTTCTGTTCTCTCTAGGACGAAGAACTGGGCAGTTATCTCACCTCCCTTCTGAAGAAAGGACTCCCCCAGAGCACAGCGTGAGTCCCCCCGGGGCACCACTCTCAGGGGTGCTTCAGACAGAGTCAGGTTTATTTTGGTTACACTGTCAATGCTTTTAATGGCTTTGTTTTAGTAAAGGAATTACAGTGTTTGTCCAATGACTGCAGTGCCTGCGTACAGCCTGCAGCAGCACCACACTGGAGACCTGGCCAGGGGTCATACAGCTTTAGAGTCATGAGGACACCTTTTGTGCTGCTCCTGCTGTAAGAGATGCTCAACATTCTCCCCTCCCACAGCTCATTTCCCTTAAACCCTCAGCAGTGCCCAGTGAAACAAGGAGCTTTCAAAGCATCACAATTCAAATGCAAACTATAACAGAGGCAAGAGAATAAACCCCTAACCATGCTCTTTACCCAGCAGTGTAACACTCCCTTATCCATACTTCCCCCCATGGCAGCTGCCAGCCTGCAGGAAAGCTGCACTCCTGGATGGAGGCTCAGAATTAGTTTTTGCCTTGGTGCAGAACATCAAGATTGTGCTTGGTTGGAAGGAACAGTCCCTCCAGTGCTGGGAGGCTTCTTCATAGCCTATAAATGGGACAAAAATAGCAGTCTCTCACGAAAGGTAAAGGATTAGTTTGTTCTAATACTCCCACGGAGGCTTTCCTCGGCTCCATTTCCAAGTGCCAGGATTTGCACTTGTTTTACCAACCCCATCAAGCACAGGAACTCAGGAATCCTCATCTTCAGCTTTTTAGAAGAGTTTGAGCAGGTTTTCTATTAATACTTTTAACTCCTCCAAGCTAAAAGCAGAACACAGCATGGGGGAGGTGAGTCACTGACCCATCATTAAACACAGATCCACTCTATGGGATTCAAACTGCAGGTAGCAATAACTAATAACTGATGCAAGTCAGGCCCATCCCAACAATTGCACTCACAAAAGCCATTTGTTACAAAGCTTTAGCTCTATTACAGTGATTACAGATCTGCTCTTGGTTTGCTTGCTACATCCATCTCCTATTGCTGAAGTAGTTCAGTGGTCAGCTTTAGCTGATCAATACAGCCTCCAAATGCAAGGACCCTTGGCTTACGACCATCGTGCATGGGTGGTTTTCCATCAACCAGGACCCCAACATATCCCTACACCCATGCTGCTTAAAATAAGCAGCCCTCTTACCTCTGTCCTTAAGCAGAGTAGCAGCTGCCATCAGAGAATGGGCTGAACATCCATTGTGGAAAGAGAAGTTACAACATCACATAGACACACACAATCACTGATCTCCCCACACCATTCTACCCCATGATCCCACTCCCTCCTTTAAGGTCCACAGCAGTTCCTGTTCCAATAACACAGCATAATCCATAAAACCCAATGCCTGTTGCGACATTGACAGGTCCAGGTGTCACTTTCAACCTGCAACTTGCACATGTGGAAATGGAAACACAGACTCAGCACATTGCCAGAGCCAGGCCCTCCTCCTGCCCTGCTCAACAGGCCCTAGGACACCTTCCCTTTGCACTGCTCTGCTCAGCAGTGGGTACCATACACACACTTCACAGTGTTTGGGAGTGGCGTGGGAAGGAACAGAACACCCAGTCTGTATCTGTTACCAAATCACATCATCTTCGGTATCTGCTTGGCTTTTAAGCAGTTTATCAGCCTGGCCACTGGGTTCCTGGTGCCTCTGAAACCCCCAGATGACAAATTCTCTCCACAGTCAGGGTGGAAAAATGCAGCAGTTCTCAGCAGCCGTGTGTTGCTGTTAATAGAAGGGGTGAGATGGACAGGTTAGGTATTGTTTATAACCACAAACTGTGCTGGTTGCACAGGACTGCGCTGTGTGAGGAGCTGTGCTGGCATCAAGGACTCCCCTTGATGACCGTGTGGCCAGAGCAGCCTGTTCACTGCTGGTCCTGCACAGGGTTAACTGACCAGGAGCTACTTGGATCTACCATCAGCTAAACCTGTGTTAACATGTCCAGCCTGAATCCACGGGTGCACAACCCTGGAAACCCTGGACTCCTTGGGAAGAAGGGATGAGAAGCCCTTATTTGGCTGTGGAATGCAGGCAGAAAGCAGTTTGTGAACCCAGCTGGCTCTGGTGTGCCCCCCGGGAGGGAAGATCCCTCCAAAATGGGAAAAGCCAAGCAGGACAGCCCTGATCCACCCCAGCAGGAGGCTGGTTTCTTTCACATAACCCTTTCCTGGGCTGCATGGCATTCCAGAAGAGCCCTGTGTTCTCCTACCAACCCGAGACCAAAACATCAGTGTACATGAACCCAGTGTGTGCTAGGCAGGACTGCAGAGAACACAGCTCCTGGCTGGCTAATAATCAAGCTGTTCGGCACCTGCCTCCAGTGTGGCCTTGATGTAACAGCCCTGTATGAAGAAAGGGTAGGTTTACAGGTTTGGTTTTGAAGGAACAGTTTGAAAGATGAACACTGTACTTACTTTGAGTGGCTCAGTTGATTCCATCTCGGTGTCTCTGATGCAGTCTATAAACATAGGAGGACTTGCCAAGTTTCTGGTCACAGATGGTGTACACCACTTGAGACCTGGATCTGAGCCTGAAGTTGAAGTGCCACTGCCTGCTGGAGGAGTTGAAGTAGTACAGGAGTGGGTTAAGGCAGCAGTTGAAGCTCACCAGGGCCAGGGTGACCCTCCGCATCTTGTAGATCAAGTTGGCAAATGCCTTGTTCTGGATGACCTGGATTCTCATCAGGAAGTGGAGCAAGTGAGTGAGGTGATAGGGGAGAAAGCACAAAGTACAAATGACCAGGATGATGTAGATGGTGCTCAGGGCCTTCCTCTTGTGAATGCTGCTCTTGATGCGGGAGATCCTTTTGGCAATGAGAGGGTAGCTGATGAGAATGATGGAAAATGGGATCACAAACCCAAAAACCAAGGCCAGGATGTTGTAAGTTGTCATGCGGGAAGTCCAGCTACTGGTGGCAAAGTTCTCAAAACATGCTACTGTGTTCCCCACACCCCTGTTGTGGAGGGGACCTCCGAGGATGAGTGGGACCATGATGCTCAGAGCCACCACCCATAGCACTGTGACCACCACCACATAATGGATAACCTTGATCTGGATGTAGGTGAAGGGATGCAACACCGCGATGTAGCGGTCCACACAGATGCAGGTGAAAAAGGCGATGCTGAGGCAGATGTTGATGTAGTACAGAGTCCCAGTTATCCTACAGGCTACGTCCCCAAAGACCCAGTTGTTCCCATTCAGGTGGTAATGAATTTTGAAAGGCAACACACACACAAACAAGGTGTCCACCAGAACGAGATTAATCATGTACACATAGGAATGAGAAGTGTGCTTTACCCTGCACGACAGCAGGTACAGAGCCAACACATTCTCGATCAGTCCCAGCACGAAGACCAAGCTGTAGATGACAGTAAACAAGGAATACTGGAAGTCTGCTTCCAAATGGAATTCTGCACTGGAATTGGCATCTGTCTCATTGGAAACTCGTTCAGTCCAGGAAATGCCTGCCATGATTTCTGCTGGAGGGACATCCAACATGGGGTACGAGTCTTAAACCACCCCTTATCTCAGGAGGTTCGTGTGTCTGATTTCATCTGGAGCGGGTAAGAACTGAAGCCTCCCAACAGCGATGTGAAGCCTTGGTGCTGTCTGTGCTTCAGGGGTCTGCGCTCAGTGTGTTCAGGTGGGAGGTGGTGGTGCTGGAAGGGAGAATAACTAATTTAAAGCACAAGCATTTGAAGTTTGCACAGCAGCAGAGTATTCACTGGCATTAAAATCATCACCAGGTGGCAATACTGAAACACCAGAAGCAGCAACGCTGAACTGCTTTACCTTGAGCTGCAGTTTTATAAAGAGCATGTGTGGAACCTTCCTGCTAAGAATCAGTATTTGAAGCACAGAACAGAAACAGGTAGTTGGTGTAAAGGACTAGGTTGTGTGTCTGACATACAGGAAAGAGGCGCTGTAAGAGCAGACTCCTCATCCAGGTCACTCGCATCATGCAAGCAATGCTGCTGCAGCAGAGCAGTTTCTCTCCATCAAATATAACAGACATTTCAGTAACTGAGCCAAACATGGACACCTGAAGAGGCCCCTAAAGGAGAAATTAAACCCAGCTCCAATACACACAACGTTCCTAAACTGAGCCACGGCCAGCACCAACCCACAAAGGTTGCTGGGTGCTTTCCAAAGGCAACTCTGAAATCACACTTCCTCCCGAGAGCTGTTTATCTGGTGAAGTCAAAAGCACCCAAAACATCTGGAAGATCAGAAAGGGAAAATATAAGGTTTCACTTTAAGTAGGCAAGTGTATGTATGTGCTTACATGGGTCTTGCACCTCACAGCAAAGGGGTTGTACACACACAGGAGAACTAACACACAACCAGGCACAGGTCAGCTGTAACTTAAGCAGCACAGGGCTTTAAACAACCTTTATCCCTGGGTTGTGCCAGAGCAAGAGCCACTGAACATCCATCTTGTCTAGTGCCAAAGTAAAGCCTTGCAACTAGGGAAAGAGGTGGTCTGTGGAATCATTAATGGGGCAGGAGAGGCTGCTGCTCCCCACAAGTCATTCACGAGTCACTCTTCTACCCTGTTCCAAACAGTCACATACACGCTGCAGGACCCCACCACACACATCCATCTGTTTGAGAACACTTTTGCTCTCTGTGAGAGGCAATAGAGGTGACAGAGTCTATAATAAGCATGTATTTTCCAAGTACACAGCCACTTCCACCCCTTATAGTAACGTACCCTTCACTCACCATGTTAAAACTACTCCAGTCAGTCCCAAATGCAGCTTTGCCTCCTCAGAGTGGTTCTGGTAGGGTTTGTCTGGGTTTTTGGGGCAGGGGAGGGCTGTTACTTCTTCCAGACAACCCAAAAAGCATCACTGAACTATTTCTGCACAAACTTACTGGATTTACAAAACCACACAAAAGCCTACCTCAAAGTTTCCACTGGATTCTGAGGGCACTGAATTATTAGACACGTCTGCATAGAAAACCCAAGCTTGAGTCTTTGAACTCTGCTCAAGTGTGAGGTTTTTCTGGGTTTAATTTTAAAGCATCATTGTCAAATAATCAGACACAGAGATCTGCCCTGGACCGGACGTCCAAATTGCATCAAGTGAATAGAATTAGGAATGCACCAACATAAAAAGGAGAAGAATGCTAAATTCCCCTCAAGAAGAAGTCACCAGTATTCATGACGGACATGACAGAAACGGCCCTGAGTTTGTGCAGAAGCTCCCCACTGCTGGTACATCCTGGGATGCTAAGAGAGCATGTTCATCAATTAAACATCTTCAGGTTATTTTTAACAGTAGCTCTGGGATTTAAAAAGCAAAGCAAGAGCTGACAACAGCGCTGTGCTGACTGCAGCGTCAGCCAGGCCGTGTCTGGGCCACTGCCTCCACAGCTGAACCTGCTGCTCACTAACTGGATTTGGTAATAAGCCCAAAGAGTGACGGGTTTTTATTGTAACCAGAAGCTGGGACACGATTCCAGACACATCCCACAGCAGGGATTTTTGCACCATGACTCTCACAAAGCAGCCATACCTGAGCCTGCAGCAACAGTTGGCTTCATTAACACCCAAACAGGAGGATTTGGTTTGGTTTTCTGTCCTAGAATAGATTTAGTTAGAAAGTTGACTTACCAGAGCTCAGATCATCTTCTCTCACACCAAAGCTGCACATGAGCACACTGGGCTCTCCAAAGAGTCCTCACAACTGCGAGGTCACTGCTGAGCTCTTCTGCGTAGGGTTGTAACACCAGAGCGTGCTGCCCTGCAAGGTGCACTGCAGAGCTCTGCTACGTTGCTCTAGAGAAAGAAACCACAGGAAGCAAAGATGAAGAGCTGTCACTCAGCTCCAAGGCAGAGCACTTGCCCCCCTCCCAGAACCAGGAGAGCACAGCCCATGGCCAGCACCAGTGTGGGCTTTAGTTCTCTCCACATATCCACGCTCCCAACACAAAGCTCTTCCGATCACCTCCCACCCATCCTGCCCTCCAGCCTCTGTGGAACCAGGCACCAGTGCTTCAGCCTGAGACATCTGAAATGGGCCTGGAGTTGCACTCTCACTTCCCTCCAAAGGGAGGAAGAGCAAGACTTTGCTGCCATTCCCTTTCAGGCAAATCACTGTCTAAAACCACATGGGCACGTTAAGGTTTGGAGCTGGGCTTATGTTGGAAAATCACTGCAGTGTGTTACAGCATCCCCACCTTTGGCTACTTACCCAGCAAGGCTGGACCAGAAAAGCACAAACAGGTACCACTCCAGCAACAGAGCAGCCTCAACCCTCCTTTTCCATTGTAGAGACCCAGGGCTCCTCCAAGGTCCTGTTGTCTTCTTTGGGAGTTAGTCCCTTAGGGAGTAAAGCAGCTACCAGTTGGCATCCTCTGTGGGAAGGGAGGGTAACTGGAGTTTTCCTGCCTTGCATTCCCATGCTGTCAAAAGCGGGTCTCTGGCAAAACTGCTACCTGGAACAGAGTGGGAAGAGATGAATCCCTTCTCATGAAGAGACACCCAGAAACAGGCTGTCCTCATGTTCTGTATCAGGGCTACCAACTAACTCAACCCCATCGCCAAAGGCAAGGGTGGCCTTAAGAGAGGCCAAAAAGAACCCCTGCCTCTCCCTCTGCTTACCTTGTGGCTCTCCACCATGCAAAGAGACTCAAAATTCCACAGTCCTCAATTGTGCTGCCTGCTCTGTAATCCTCCTCCTCTCATGGACAAAGGGGAGGTCACTTATGGTGGTACCAGGCACCTCAGCTGCACATTGCTTCCACTGTGGAGTGCTTAAACCAGGTACTGTTTCTCCTCTGAGCTTCAGAAGTCAAAATCATCATCATCTTTCCTGTAACTGGTACTTTAAAAACAGTTATTTTATAACCAAAGCAGAGATTCTGGTAACCTTTATGAGAAGAACCACCCACAAGTTACCCAATGTGTGTTCTATTGCCTGAGCCAGCAGGCAAGACCTGAGGTCAGAGTGGTTTGAAAAGAAAAAGGGGGCAAAAGGAATAAAAATGAAGAAATCTCTGCTCCCTGCTCCACAGCATGAGTCACCCCCCCTTTGCTCACTGCTCACCACCAACAACAAGCAAATTGGAGCCCACAATGGTGGCAGCCACCTTCTGGGTCCTGGTCCCACACTACCACATAGGTTTCATTTCGTGGTCAGGCTCATAGAGTTGTTCCTGTGCTACTAGTCCAGGCTGTGACCATTAAACCAGGTTTTAAGTGACCTCAAAGGAACCTTGGTCTGTAACACAGCACATCCTGGCTGCAACAGACATCACTCTGTACCAGCATAATGTAAAAGCCACTACAGTTCAGCACAAGAGTGACTGCTGATGAGGAGAGGAAATGGTGAGGACTTTCAAAGGCTGTTTCTGTAAGTCACTGCATCAAACAGCAACAGTTGTCCCTTGCTCTGTGCTGTACAAAGACAGGGTCACAGAGGAGAGGGCCCAAGAGGAAATGCTACATTCTAAGCCTGTATTGCTCACACACCACAGAAGGGATACAAAAACCAGATAAATCTACACACAAAAACCCCCAAACCCTACTCCTTCCTCCTCCTGTTTGAGGGACAAACAGAGTCAGAAGAGAGAGCAAACCAGCAGTTATCTGAAAGCAGCATGGAGTTGTTCTTCCTTTCCCCTTGGCAGTCTCCGAGGGCAAGAACAAACGATTGGAAGATGCCCACGGCCACAGTCAATGGTTTTTATTGAGACAAGATTGTGTATTGTGTAAAGAGCACTTGGCAAACCTCCATCCCACATCCTCAGCAGTCCTTTCTGTGTCTCACAGAGCTGCTATTCTCCTGGGGCCACTGCAGCATCCAAATCTGAGAGGAAGAAACAGAAAACATTGATTTAGGGAAAAAGGATGGCACTGGAAGCACCTGAAAGCACTTCAAGTCTGTGGTCTTCCCTTCCTGCCTGGGCACCCTCCCCACGGACACAGAGAGTCATCAGATAACCAACAGGATGATGTGCTCTCTGTCCTCCAGCCTCTACAATCCCCCCATACACACCAAGGGAGATGGGAGGGAACAGAAATGGATCTGTAGGTACCCAGATGCCGCAGAATGTTTGGTCTTTATAGATGGCCAGGGATATGAGTATTTAAAGTATCATCCATGTGAGATCTCAAAGCCGTTGTCAACACAACTGCTCTTTTACTACCCTGAAAGGAAGAGACAAAAACCTACCAGGAAAACCACTACACCATTTTTCCATGGCAACTATGCTGCACACCTCTGCAGCCCGGGGGGTTCACTGTAACGTGGGTGTCAGCGAGCAAAGCTGCGAGCCACAGGTCAGACAGCACATAAAGGGAGACTGTGGGTGTTGCAGTGTTAGATCTGACTCCTACAGAAATCCTGCCAATCCCTGCATCCACCCACCTGCTTCACTGTATTCCACGGATTTCAGGAAGAGTCCAGATGGCGGAGCCATGGCATTTGGTGGAAAAGCCCGTGAGTCTTTTAACTCCAGTAACTCCTTTATACGATGAGGTGTTAACTTGCCCTGGCCAACTGCAACTAGAGCCCCAACCATCCTTCGGACCTGAACAACAGAGAACACAGCTTAGGAGCTGCCTTGGAAAACTGGAACAGTCTAGAAAGCCCTGTCGAGTCCTGCTGTTAGGAGTATTGCGCTGTTTAACAGTCCACACTTACTACTGACAGCAGGTCAAGCTGGAAACCTAATCAGGAGAGACTCACAGCACCATGATTTATTCATATGAGTTTGCTCCTGAATCCAGGTACATCATTATTAAACCCACAGCTCCCAGAATACCTCATTTCTGGTGTTCCTCAACCCTCCCTAATACTACCAGTTGCTCCCAGTGCCATGGCTGCTTCTAGTCCAGCTGAGCGTTAAGAAAGAAGCAAGCACTTTCCCCACATAAAGAATATTTGACCCTTGTTTTAGGTGCCAGTATCCCAAGTAGCATCCCAAGGAATATCCCAAGTCACAGCCCACACTCATTCATCAGGGTTCAAACCTGTCCTGGCTGCCCTTTGTATGCCTTTGGTATCACAGACCTCCAGGAACATCTCCAGTGCTCACTTAATTTCTTCAAAAGGATCATAATAGAATCCCAGACTGGTTTGGGTTGAAGGGACCTTAAAGCTCATCCAGCTCCAACCCCTGCCACAGGCAGGGACACCTTCCACTAGAGCA